>BMAW01073903.1:83081-101800 GCA_019974015.1 Nephila pilipes
AAGAATGTGTTTATATTTTTACCTCGCATAATATTTGTCTTAGCTGAGGACGTATAGTACCTTTAAGTGACCAAAATATCAAAAAATATATTTATTACCTTACTTTAATCGTATAATTTTCTAAATATATATATGCAAAATTTCATAACTCTGCCTACAATATTTAAAAAATTATTTAATTTTTCTTTAATAGTGTTACGAATCCACTTCATTAACTCCCAAAACTTTAAACTGCCTTTATTCAGCTTTTTTTTTTATTTTTCATGATGGCTATTTTGCTACTAATGTAAGGCTTTGAAATTATTCCCAGCTGTTTTGTATAACATGTTTGATATTTCTGTGCATGAAATTACTGATTATTGTGATTGATTTAGATCAATAGCTGTTTTTTAAAAAATCCTTAAACTTACATATTGGAGCTTCTTTACTGTTTTTCGTATGATTGATTGGAAAAAATTTTTAAACTATAAATAAACTAGTACAACTAAATCTATGCACAGAATTATGAGAAACACTTTTAAAAAATTAAGGAGAAAAATGGCTTAAAAACTTTAAATTTGTAAAAATAGTAGAAATTTTAAAGTATTGAAATATTTTGGGAAAAAAATTAAAATTTTAAATTATTGTTTGATTGAAAATAAAGTTTTCTGTTTGTTTGAAATGCATTTTGATGTGTTCAAATATGGTGAATATAAACTTTTTCTTATAAATATCTAATTTTTTTTAAAAAAAAATTGCTCACAAAGTACAGTATGCTCTTAATTAAGACTCAAATGGGGGGAAAGTGCAGGGCTGGTCAAAACACACTTTACAACTTAATATATGAATAGTTTTTTTTTTTTTTTTTTTTTTTTGGAAAATTATTATTATTTTAGTTTACAAGCAGAATCTAAAAAATCAAGGATTGGTACTTTAATTGTGAAAGAATGCACAGGTGAGCAAAGAGTGTCACTTATCTAAGTTGCTTTGTAGTTAAATAAGATTTCCCTTGTTCTTACACAGAGGGTGTATGTGCACATCATTTTTATTTAAGAAGACTTTCTACGTTTATGATCAGAGGTTTAGGGTTTCATTGCCCGGGGACAACTTATTATTTCACTCCCCCTCCTGTTTGCCAAATGCAATGAGGTAGGGAAATAAATTTTTAAGAAATATGTTCAAACGAAAGCAAATAATATTTCTTAAAATTTAAATAGTTTTCAATATTTTAATTTTTAAAGCACTTTATGCATATATTTTCAAAGTTTCGATAAATTTAATGCCAAAATAACATCGCAAAACTTCTAACATGTTTTTGCGTGGAAGTCAAGTCTGTTAGTGTAGTTGAAAGGATGAATTATTGTTTGTCGGATACATATAATTAATGCGGGCTTCGAAATCAGAAAGTGACAAAAACCATAGGACAAAGATATCATCATACTGATGGAGTAATGGACAGAGTATGCAAATGTTTTCTATTTATTTTTAGTACAATTAAGAATGGAAAATATTTCATTCTAAAATTTTATAACATCAATCTCACCCTCCCGGAGCTGTGCCCGGGAACAAATAGCTCCTCTCGCGCGGGGGGGGCCCCTCCCAGGGCCGCCACGGGGGGGGGGGTTGGGGGGGGTGAAACATTTGGAGTCACAAGAGTTTGTCAAAGGTACTCCACAAAATGGAGGATTCCACTTGACACGCAGCCAATCTTGATCGTGTTGAAGAAAGCATTACTGAAAAACCAAGAACATCGACTCGGCGGTGTTCTCGAAAACTTGTAATTAGTTTTCAAGTTACTCTGATCTCACTGCATCAGATTTTCCCCTCAGAATGTACCTTAAATGTCGTATTTTAACCAGTAAGTTTAAGACAATTTGCTCAATGGTTTTTACCATTGATTCAGAAATAGAATGTGTAAATTAGAGTAAATTTTTTAATAAATAATTAGATTTTTTTTTTATTTCGTGGCCATTTTGCAAGACTTTTCCACGAACGCACTCTTAGTGAATTGTTTTAGCAAAACTTTGAAATATGATTACAGAATTAGTGATGATTACATAGTTCTACAGATGTTTAAATTAAAAATAATTCACCAAGAAAAATTCAAAGAGAATTTGTTAGAGATATTCGTCTAAGAGAATATGCTCTCCAAACCTAGCTCAAAAATAATTTCAAAAATGTATACTACCCATAAATAAATAAAATTTTATTGTAATATATTAAAAATTATAATTATAAAAAATGCAAAATGATTTTCGGTCCACTCTGTATATATTTAATCGTACAGTTTAAAACTATATGTAAGCGACTAAACAGCAATTTAAAACTGTAACTATGTTTTTAATTTTTTATTATTAATATTTACCCTCCTCAAACAAGGAGACTGACAAACTGATAACAAACTCCATGCGAGTTCTTTTTTCCAACACTTCTAATTTCTTTGCCATGGGTAAGGCACAAATACTTTTATCAATTTTTTACCCACTTCGAATAATTTTTTCTTTCACTACCTTTTTTCCGATAAGCCTAAAATCATAAAATTTTGCTCACATGCTCAGATTGAATGACAATACAATGTAAATTTATAAAATTAGAAATAAAGGGAGAAACGAAACTAAAAAAGTGCTTAATACTTTTTTGAAAATAAAGACCAGAAAATTGGAAACTAACGCGCAATATTTTTTTTAAAAAAAAATCAATATTTGTGTGACAAAAGAGTTTTAAAAATTTCTGGGCTCAGAACGAAATTAAATAAAATTTTACAGGAAATACTAGCTTATCATCATTATAAATAAAAAAAAATGTGAAGATTTTTCAATCCATGCAAAAAATTTTGTCTAAAAACTGAAGTGTTGTGCGCGATTATACTTGTAAGTTAATAACCAGACGATACAGTTTTAGAGTAATTCAGTTTTTAGTCAAAACTTTCAGCTGGATGGAAAAATGTTCACTTTGTTTTGTTTTTATTTACATAATGATAAACTAGTATTTTTTATACATTTTCCTTTACTTTCATACTGTTCGAAGAGAAAATTATTTTTTACTTTTTAGTTCTTTTTTTACTCTTTTGCCACACAGAAGTGTAGACTTAAAAAAAATTATATACTTCTTATATAAATCGAGGGAATAGAATATATGAATTTCCAACATACATTAAGCAACATGTAGTTGTTTCCAAAATCCTGCGTTGACTCCAAATAGAGATGGCTTATTGTATGTAACGTGCATCATAAAATAAAACGCCATTTAAATGAGGATACCATCCAAAAAACGGTCGTTCTTTATCATTCAATAAATGCGCACACACTCCCTGCCCTCCTATCCTTTCTCTTTTTTTCCCTTTGCACCCATTTGCTCAAAAATAAATCAAAATCATGAAAAAGTGACTACCAAAATCCGAACCATACTTTTCTCAACGGTCTGTATGTAAATAAATCACCTCTCTTCTGTAGTTTCCTCCTCAATCTGTATACCTCCACAAAATTCACGACTAGCAAATAAAAAGAGGAGGTTGAAAAAAGATGGAAAAAAAAAAAAAAATGAGGCAATGAGATTTTTGCGTGCAACGCTTTATCGTTCGAACTTGCGTATATATATTCACTGGTATTGTTGCTGCCTTCCCCCCTTCCCTTCAAGTGTTTTAGTTCAAACGTGCAAAAACTTCGGGGAGGTAAAAAGAAAGAAAAAATTGTTTAAAAAATGCATTTAGTTTGAACACGTGACACATTACAAACGTTGTAAGCGTTTTGTAATATTTTTAGAATGATTTCTTGTTTTATTTCGTGTTTCTTTTTTTTAATTCTATTTGTGTGAGTTTTTTCTCTGTTCTTTTTTTATTTTTCGAAGTTTTCTTGGTTGTAAATTATTTTTGGAGTTGAAAGAATGTGTGCAAGGATTATTTCAGGTGGATGCATTTTTTTTTAAGAAAGACGTAATACATATTATTTTTTTAACGATTCGTTTGTTGCATTTGAGATGTATCAGTTTTTGCTTATTTCTTGTATCTTAATATATTCAAAAGAGTAAGTAATAGTTTAACTATTGTTTTTTATACATTTATTTGAGTGTGAGAGAATGAAATTCATATGCAAATTCCCTTATATTATTGAGATAGATTCTCAGTGAAAAATAATCTTGCTCAGAATCGATTGGATAAGTGAAATATGTCAATTCTAAAAACATAAGGTTATGTCAATTCTAAAAACATAAGGTTATGTCAATTCTAAAAACATAAGGTTATGTCAATTCTAAAAACATAAAAACTGTTTCTCGATTTAAAAAGAAAAATCAATTACATAAATCAATTTTAAATTATTGTTTGTCTAAAATTCACCGATTTAAATAAAGTCAAAACATTTCTTAGTTATCATGGTAATATTTTTCAAAAGATATTTTCCTTTTCCTTTTCTTTTCTGCATTAAAATGGAAGCATATTTCCTTTAATTCTTCTTTAAAATATACATCCTACATAAGATTAAAAATCTCAGTTTTAATTAACAGACTCTTAAGAGTTCATATAGATTAATGTTTTAATTTATCTATTCTCGAAATCTAAATTTTTTTTTATTTCTCTTGATTTTATAACTTGAACATTAAAATTTTCTTATTCTTAAAAATATTTTTGAAATCAAGTTATAATTTATATGTAGCAAACTTAGCTCCAAAATTATCATGATTATTTACACCTCTTTATGTTGTTCTAAATTTTAATCTTTGTTTAAATTAAATAATTTATTTAA
This sequence comes from Nephila pilipes, assembly GCA_019974015.1. NCBI lineage: Eukaryota > Metazoa > Arthropoda > Arachnida > Araneae > Nephilidae > Nephila > Nephila pilipes. The sequence goes on from BMAW01073903.1 coordinate 87,800, forward strand.
AAGGTTTGTAAATTTTGGTTTCATGTTTACGTGATAACCTACTTGTTGCTTTCTGCGTTGTTTTTTGGTTTTAATAAATCTCCCCCCAAAGATTTAAAAAAATATTTTATAACTTACCGTAAGACTTTTCAAAATTCTTTATAAAACGAGTATTGTGTAAAAGAAGCATTTTTACATGGAATCTATCATTGAATATAAAATATAAACTACAAATATGTGTAAATTTATTTCTATAATTTTGTATCGTTATTCTTAAAAATTCTTACCCTGGATTGTTAAATTTCGGAAAGTTAACTTAAATCTAAAAATGATAATTTTGCTACATATTGAAACTTTATACAACCATTTTTCTTTAAAAAAAAAAAAAAATTCTTAAAAAATTTAAAATAAACATTGTTTAAAAGTTTCTGTAATTTGGAAAATAGATAAAGTTTTCTTCAATATATATTACTTCCTTTTAAAATAAAAAAAAATGTTAAGCAAAAAGTTATTCTCAGACTTCATCTTGGGTTCTTACATTGAAAAAACTTATGAAATATTCGAAGCGCTTTGATTTGGACAAAAGGGATATTTTGTCTTCTTTTTTAAAGAGTTTCAATATCCTTAATCCTCAAATTCTCAACCCACGATTTTTAAATGCTTCTGAAAAGGATAGCCTAGTTAAGTTAGACAAAAAAAAAATTAACCATGGATAGTTAGAAATCGTTAGGAAATCACATTGAAGAAGTTTTGCTTTTTTAAAAAATAATTTTAAAAGGCAAAAATTTTAATTGAAATTTAGATAAATCATTATATAACTCACTCTTTTGTTTTCATTCGTTTTTACTTTTCCGTTATAATAATCTGGACACAATTTAAATGAAAGTTGATAGTCCTTTTCCTTCACCTTTAGGAGGAATTTTTTTTAACTAGATTTTTTCCGATACATTCTCATGTGTAAGTACAACAAATTAAGATATTTGAAGCCACTCATTTCACAATCTTTAAGACATTCCCATTATTGTCTATAAATACAAAAAATATTAAATAACGAGTTACAAAGAATAATCTCAACACATCACTGATCCGACAAAAAGAAAGGGGGGGAAGTGCGGGGGGAGCATTTTAAGCAGATTCCTGAACAGGTACAGAGGAGAGAGAGAGAATTAGCATTGTGCAAATCTCATCCTCGCTGGACAACCACTGAGGCGTCGAAAAAGAAATCTACCGAAAGATGGATTACCGGGTTTAAAAAACAAAGAAATATCCCATTCTGCTATCGTGAAACAACCTACCCCCTGTGCGTTGGAACCAAAAAAAGCAGCAAAAGATCTCCACAACAAAAGGAACCCCTGCCATCCTTCTGAAAGAGACAGTCTAAGGAAAAGAATTCTTAATTGATGTAGCGTCGTGCCGCCAGAGGTCAGCTTCAACCTACTTGCTGGAGAGGTGGGCCGCCCCTTTTTGGGCTCTCGTTCCCACGGCCGATACCCGTGGGTGGATCTTTCTGCCCTGTTTTTAAGAGAGAGTTTTTTCTTTTATACTTTTTTGTTCCTTCTGCAGTATGAAATTCGGGAGAGAGTCAAGCCCTGTGACCTTCCGGTTACTGGTCTTCTTGTGACTTCTTTCGGCCTGAGTTGTGGTAATGCATGCTGAGCAGTTGAGAGGTGATGAGAGTAACGTTTTTATAGAAGAAATAAGAGAGAAAGAGAGAGATTTTGAGAAAAGATTTAAGATACCTAATAACTGTTGAATATAACTGCAGATAATATGACAGCATAGTAATTAAAATTAAAAGGGATACTGGGCTACTAAAATGCTGCAAATTTTGCTTTTATTTATTCTGATTTTGCTGTTGGAAAAATAGAGGCTGGTTTGTTGATTCTGTAGATGTAAAGAGAATTTGATAAATATAACGTTCAGAAACAGAACTTTAAAATAGTAAATAAACGCACCAAACCTCGAAGAAAAATATCTGTAATTACATTTTTTTTTCTTTTTCGAATTGGGATTTCTTAGGATTCTGGGACACTTACGTCAAAATCTACTTCCTCCATAGTGCTTATATTTTACCCATTATAAAATGAAGTTATTTTTTACATAGTGAACATAATTTTTTTTCTAATAAACATTCACAAATGTTAAGTATTATACAGTATTTGTATAAAATTATAAGGAATTTGAATGATAAAATTTATATGTTTTATTAAATTTAATTTTTGGAAATATAATTATGTTCTGAATATAGAATGCTATATTTATATAAGTACTCTCTGCAAACTTTTAAAGTTATTAATGTAGACTTTATGCAAGATGTACCTAAAGGTAAAATTATATTATTGCTGGTCTTCTCTGTGGGTCCCTTCGACATGAGAAATTTCAGCTATTTTATGCACTTATATTCAGTGCTAATACTTGTTTAATTTCGAAACATTAAAAAAGATAGAAAAGAAAAAAAATTCTTCCAATACACATGAGATACATTTCGATCCTAGTCTTCTAGATCTAAACTATGTGCATCTAGATTCAATAATAAAACATTTCATTCTTTTAGCGTTAACTTTGGACATGTAATTTTTAAAGTTCTCAGTATACTTTGGGGTACCTACAATTGTACTTATTTTTCAGGATAATGAAGCTTAAGGCTCTCCCCCAATATGTGGTAACTTAGTAATCCTCGTATAATTTAAATTATTTTTATGAAGTATGATTTAATGCTAAATTGTTATTCATATATATATATATATATATATATATATATATATATATATATATATTGTTTTCGATATAAAATTTATTTTATTTTACCTTTAATTTCGACAACATACTTCTCTTTCAAAAATTAGCCCATCTCCAATTGAATCCAATTTGAAGTAGTAGTTTTTTTTTAACGTTTTAAAATATATCTATATTCTTTAGTACTTTTTTTCTACTTTCTATATTCTACTTTTTTTCATGTACTCATTATTATTATTTACTAATTTGTAGAAATTAATATGATAATTAAAACTATTCTCACAGATTCAAAAAATTCATTCGAGTTCTAGCAACTTAGAAATACAGACTAAATACAGCTTCTAATTTTTAAGCTCACAAGTCTCAGTTCTATTTCACTTTTTCCTCATTCTAATTCTCTAGTAAGCTTAAGAAAATCTCCCTCATTAATTTTTGATAAAATTTATATTATTACTAATTTTTTTTTTTTGCAATCCCTGCCTTAACTTAGTCAACACTGCTTTTATGTTTCCATTTCTTCTTAGAACATCATTCATAGTTATGGCCATTTTCGCTATAACATTGTTAATAATAGAGCAAAATTGTTCCACTTAAAATATTTAGCAAGTTTTCCTTCTATAAGAACACCTTTAAAATAAATAAAAGTACTCACCCGTTTTCTGCATTATTGACTGTTTATATTATAGTCAATGTTTTTCACTCAAAGTTCGCTAAAAAAGTAATCTAAAGTTTCTTAGTATATAACACTAAATCGAAAATTCGAAATAATTCTTTAATTCCAATTCCACTTCTTCAACAGACCACTAAATATCAGAGTTTTATTTACTAAAATTACTCCAAATATATTCACTAACACTTCCATTCATCAGAATAGCTAATTTCATTGAAAAAAATGTTCCACAAAACAATATTTTTGTTGCCATTTAAAGATGGGGAAAAATCAAAACTTAAGGTAATATTATTCATTTTTAACAAATATCGTCTGTATATTATAGAAATAGTTAAACATATGAAAGTAAGAATAAACTAATATCGTCTGTATTTTATTCATCGTACTCAAACAATATGCTATCTGTCACGAATTGTTCCGATAAAAATTTAGCAATCTTATTCTTTTTTTTCCTCAAATATTTGCTACCCGCCAAAAACCTTGCATTTATGTGAATGGAATTTTAGAAATTATATTTAAAAATAAGAAGTTAAAAATTATAAATTATTCAAAAATATTATAATTTTTCGGATCTTGCGTCTGATTACTTACGTTTATATATTCTTTTAATTATTAACCTTTTTTAAAATGTTTATTATTTAAATTATTTGCTTATGTTTAATAATAAGGAGAGACACGATTGTTTAAAAATAACACTTCTGTTTTACATTAACTTTTTAACTGGGAATTATATATCTATATATAAGTCATCATTCTATGTAAGCAGTGTGTAAATTCGTTACATGTTGTTTATCCATCAATCATCGCAATTTTTCTCTCAACTTCAAAATAAAGTGTTTTGGACTATTTCCAAAATTTACAGCTTTACTCATCTCCGTAAATAATTTTGCAAATGGATTTGTAAAATGGGCTCAGTTCAGGTTTTCGTTCCAATCATTTTTTAAAGTTCCTTATTAATAATTTTTAGATATTACCACGCATGTGTCAGAAAAAAAATCAACTTATTTAAAGATAGACGAATTCACACACAGATGATATCTCGCAATGACCTTTAACACGATATGTTAAAGTTTATCTATTTGATATGATAGAATGAAAATGTTAAATGTTTAATTTTATTAAACTTATACAATCATGTTTTTCACTATTACTGTGAAAAGTTCAGGAAAACTGACATTATGTTTTTGAAAGATTGTATAAGGAAATCTGGAAATAACTCGTTCCAATTATTTCTTGAAAAAAATTGTTTGTAATAATTTTATATTTCCTCATACGAGTGTCATGAAATATTCAAAAATGAATGAATACAATTTTTATTTTTAAAATACTTTTTAAACTATGGGCGATAGGAGATACTTATTGAAAGGCTTGAAAACTCATCGAGAAATTTAATGAAATATTTTGGATATAAAATTATGTTCTAGTCAAAACTTTATGCTTCACGTATTTTTTTAGAAATGAGATTGCAATATAATCACTTCTTGTTCAAATCAAAATTATGTAATGCTATCAACATAAACTTTTGAAATTTTTTTCTTCTTTTTTGAAAATTTGTTGGTTTGTGTTCTGTAATTTCTAAATTTGTTTTCATTTTTTTTTTTTTTTTTTTTTTTTGTATTCCTATATGTAGCATTAATACACTTGAAGTGTTATACTTGGAAATTTTTGATTTTTCTCTTAAATTTATTTATTTATTACTACAGATTTTTTTTTTTTTTTTTTTTGCTTTAAGTGCTTATTTTCCTTTTTAATTTTATTTTTCGGTTTATAGTTCTCAAAAATTTTTCAATTCATATTTTTAATGTTATAACTATTTTTAATAATATATTTTGGATGGGGATAGTTAGACTTATAATTCTAGAATAATCCAGCTTAACAATCTAAAACCTACTATAATGTTCAATTCATTTTTCTCCATTTTTGTCTTTTTCAAAAAAAAAATAATTTTTTTTTTTTTAATCTTAAAAAAAAAATTCCAAATTTTTTTTCAAATTTCTTAATTTCTTGAATGTTTGTTTATTTTACCTATTTAATATGATTTAGGATTTTATGTTATGTTATCATATAATATAATGGCAGAGTATATTGTACGGTAATTTGAGATTATTAGGTCTCTCTCTCTCTCTCTCTCTCTCTCTCTCTCTCTCTATATATATATATATATATATATATATATTATAATTAGAGTTTTGCCGGATCAAGAATATAACTTGATTTCATCTATACAAGTTTTGAAAACAAAGAAAAAAATAATTACTAGTCAGTTTTATCATGATTTGAAATATACTGATTTTTCTAAATCCATATGACCTTGTTTAAACCTTTTTTGAATATTGCCCAGAAACTGGATCTTATACCTTTCGATACGAAACTATCTAACGTAGCATAGTATATTTAATCTAAGTAATTTAAGAATGAGTTCCAATATTTTAAGTAAAAATTCAATTAAATAATGAGTAATGGATATTGATAAGCTTTTCTAGATGACTTTTAAAGATTAAAAATTATTGTATTTGGAATACGTAGATCACTATTATATATATACTATATAATGGGTGTGTATTTCTGACGAAATCGACTATGTATAGTAAGAATACATCATGTTCGTTAAAAAATTTATTTATTATGCATGATTAGCATCCAACTTGTTGACCACATAAACTGAATAATGTATACTATAGCTTTTTTATATTATTTTTAGCTTAAGATATAGTATAACGTTAAATTTAAAAAACCTTTTAGAAGATAAATTTCAGTAATTGTGTGTGTGCAATAGATATAACATTTGAAAAGTTCAAACAGAATGCGATAAGCTGTCGTTTAATAGGTGTTTTTACCGACTGTTATGTTAAGTAAAACTTTGATTAAAAAATAGTACTTAGTAACGGTGATTCTTTTACTTGTTAAAGGTAATTTTCCCTCATGGTAGAAAGTAAGAAGTAAAATCAGTCAAGCGTATCAAGTATGCGACAAAAAAGATGGGAGGGTGACTTTTTTTCCTTTCTTATTTCGAGAACGTTGAACAGTTGTCTAAAGATTCACTCATATCCTTGAAGGAATCGTATCGTGTACAAACTAACAAAGAGAAAGACTTTACGGTTATTTAAATACACCAGCTTCAAGATTATGAATCTGGTGTTTCTTCTCAGTACGACGTTAATATAACAATGCAAAAAATTTTATATATGTGTGTGTGTGTGTTGTTTGTTACGTTAAGGCGTTTGTATATATAATTTTTTAAAAGAAAATATTTTCATGTACTTTGAATATATTTTAAAGTAACTCATGAACAAAATATAATTCCAAATACGCTCATACATTTTTGAAATGCTCGAGCCATTCTAGGACAAAGTACATTGGTTATATAAATTTCTTTATTTGAATATTTCGTAGCATTGATCATTTTCTGACAAACTTTTAGTGTGCCAGATCTTTTTTTTTTTTTTTTTTTTTTTTTTTTAAAATCCCCAAAATGCAAGCACTAGAAATCTAATTTTGTTAAGATGAAAAGCTAACAATTTTTTTTATGTAAAATTTTATTGTATATTTCGATTGATATATATTACGATCCATAAAGTGATCTCTGGAATTGTTGGTCAATGGCATAGATTTAGTAGAATTAGACATCCAAGCCATTCACAAGACCCTTTTAAAAGATAGAAACAAGAGAGGGAAAATTCATTAAGTAATTTTATGAAGTTAAATCCTTTTTTCCTTTTCATTGCGTACAGATATTATAAAGGAATCTTTACCATACATTAAATTAGTTTCGGCTTACACTCTAACACATCATGGGACAAAATTATGAAGAATGAGTACCAAACAGGAGCCATTCTTGCTATTTGATTGTGTGGCCGCGATAATTGTGTAATCAGGATCGTGAGCTCCTGGCTCAGTTATTTACATCGAGTCGCACGTTTCAGTCCTGATTCCACTAACGACCTATCGTGTACCGGGCCGATATACGTCATATCAGTAATTTAGGCTCAGAATCCTCATGTTGGAATGAAGTGAAGTTAAGAGAATGGGTACCAGCTCAAGTGTAATTCGCGTGGCTTGACCACTTTTCAATATTACGAGGTCTGTCACCAATCGTCTAGTGTTACTTCTATTTGAGACATTAATGAACTATCAATGAATTAATCAAACGTGAAATCGTTGCTCAAAATTATCACAGCCAGCAATTCGCTGCATTATTGTCAGTGGTTCCCTAACTTTTTCAGTCCATGTACCCTCAGCTGGCTAAGTTTCTTTGCGCCAACCCCTAATTAAGATTCCATAGGAACTCATCACTCTTTAATCTGTTTCATCTGTTACAGATTTCGAATGTTGAATTAAATTAAATGACATAATTTTTTCATAGTATAGATTTTCTTTAAGTAAGCAAAAGCGAATTTGCACCAAAATCGGAAAAGAAGAAATAAGAATTTAAGACTGCATTGAATCTTAAAATTTCGAAAAAATTAAGCTCAAAAAAGAATAAATACAGATCTGGAATTGCGTTTACTCGTAATTCGCTTCCATATTTACTTTTTAGGTAAATATACGGAAAAAAACACCATTTAACAAGCTCCGTACTAGCAAACTTGTGGTATTTTTAGAAAGTTCACTGTATTCGTCACCACGACGAGCCCAAAAACTTTCTAGGTTCACCATTCCGCTATTGAAGAGGTTCTTTAGGATGATATATCATACGAGTTCCAACAATTTTTCCTTTTCAGGAATCGACATTTTTATAACTGACAATCTTAATAAAAACACATGCATACTTTTAAAATTCTTTTTAATACTTTTAAGTGATTTTGTTCTTTTTTTTAGCCATGTGACTGCCACATATAACCTTTATCTTTTCGCGTGCTTTTTTAAAGGTCTCTCATGCACCCCTTGTTGAGAGCCACTAATCAAGAGCAAAATTAACTAAGCAATATCAGCTGATCCCGATTCGTTTCAATATAGTAATACAGTATTAAAAATCTAATGTCAACTTTTAGTTTGATGGGAAGGGGGGGGCTCTGATTGGTGCCTCTTTGTTGTATTAGGCATTATCTGATTTGATTGTTCATTAGCGTCACACTTAGAAGCGACACGATGGCTATTGGTGACGAACTTCGTAATTTTGAATTTCGATCAAGTGACGAGAGTGACACGAGTAGGCATCTTCTCCAAGTTTTCTCACTTAATGGAGGCGAATACTTAACATGCTTAATTAATTAGATTTAACTTGGGGGGGGGCGCCCAGGGAGGACTAAATCGACCAGATTTAACATGCATCAGCCCCGCTACACTGCGGGTCTTCAGTAGCATCCAGGTTCGAACCAGCGATTCGACGGAAACAACACCAACGGCGAGTCCCCGACCAGACCACTAGGTACCGCGGTTACGTATTAACACCATTAATTTTAATATTAGTAGGAAATTCTTTGGAACTCATTCGAAAAAAAAAAATGTTTCACCTTTTTTACACCCTCATGAGTAACTTTTAGTTTATGTAAAATTTCAATCATAAATCAATTCAAGAGAATAAGTGAGGTTGTAATGTTCTCGTCCACTGAAGTCCACTCGAATTTTCCTCGATTTGTTAAATCTCGGGGTTCTCTGTGCCTCGTTGACTCTGTGAGGCTGCCATCCAAGTGAAACCGATGCGTCTCAAACCATGATCTCATAGCTCCAGTCTTTTGAATTTTCTGCTCCATCTCCGACACGATCTCAGAGAGGGCCGCCAGCCCCGTGATTTACTGCAGTAGCAGTCAACTGACGAAGCCAAACCCTCAGCCGAGAAGAGCGGCACCGCCCAAAAACCAATGGACCAGTTAATCATTTTTTTCCTATCCTGCCTCTTCTGGCAGGCAGAGAGGCTGGACTGGTGGAAGGGTTGCGGACAGAACAAGAAACCGCCACTGATTTCTTTTCTTTCTTTTTTTTGCTTTTTCTTCTCTGTTCTTTCTTTTTTTTTCTTTCAATTTTTTTTTCTTGTCTTCCACTTGTGCTGGGGAAAGGTGCACAACAACGTTCTGGTTGCTTTGACGCGGTATATTCGTGTTCTTCGTAGCGGGGTTCCACGTCCAGTGTTTTGATGGATGAATTTCTGCGCGTTTTTATATTTATTTATTTTTTTACTTTTTTTTTTCTCTATGTCCTCTGTTTCCACCGCTCATTTTTCTTTTCCTTTATTAGGAGGTTTTTAAAGAGACTGTTTTTGTACTGCTCACACCGTTTCCTCTTATTTGCCTACTTTGTCTTTGTCGAAGAAAGATCCTTGAAGTAGTTATGGATTTTCGCCTTCCTTCCCTTTCTGAAATTTTGTAAACAGAATGTTTGTGGGAAACCATACATTTTCTTTTTGACGGGACTTCAGTGTAATTATACCTCCTCGAAGATGTATTAGCTTGATCTGTGGTCAAACGATCCGTAACCCTTTTAAGACCATTACTTATTGAGTGCCATATCGCGAAAATTTTTTTTTTTTGAATGTTTATTTAATGTAATATTACCATTCCAGCCAGTACTTTGTCTGTTATATTCCCTTCTTCGGGTTTTTTTAAAGTCAATTTGGTATTTTTTAGCATTATTGTTGATCGGCCCCCCCCCCCGATAGTTAAATCAAATGCATCCTATCTAGTTTTATGATGAGAGAACTACTTTGTAATTGTTGGCTATAACAATTCAAATTAAGCTACAAAAATTGTAGCTTAATAATTTTTAATCATTATAGTGTAATAATTTTTAGTATTATTTTAACAATATTAGTAAAGATACAACAGCTTTTTTAAAAAATAGCACATTGGTTTTTTTTTTCAGCGAATGGAAAAAATTCATAATTGAGTCACAAAATATGCATACTACATAATAACCCACAAACAAGTGCAGATTTTTCAATCCCCCCTCCCTTAAGAAATGACGCAAAAAAAAAAAAAAAAAAAAACCGCCGTATTATAAATCATTAAAAGTTTTAAATTTTCAATACTAATATAATATTACTTTCGATTTAATATAAGTACATATCAAAATTAATTTATACCAAATATATATATATATATATATATATATACAGTGGCTCAAACAATTGAGGATACACCTTACTTTCACTTGATAAATCCAACTTTTAATGAAAATAACACATTAACTAGAATAGAAGACGTATTTTTACTTTTACACGTAATAAAAGGGTTAATTTACAGTAAAAATAACGAAAATCAACAAAAAAATATCTAAAATTAAAAGTTTCACAAATATTTGAAAAAACATAGGCAGATCTTTACCTCAAAAAATTAAGGATACACCAATGAAATTTTTTCGATATATTACATGCATAGACAGTTTCAGTATTTTGTTGCATGTCCTTTGGCTTTTATAATGTCCTCCAAACGTCTTGGTACCGATTCGACCAATTTTTTAGTGGTATCTGGAGATATTTATCCCATTCTTCTTGTAACACTTGCTTTAAATGGGCTTTGTTTCTAATCTGGTGTTTTTGGACGGCTGTTTCTAGTGTGGTCCACAAATTTTCTATGATATTGATGTCAGGGGACTGTGGCGGTGTGTGCAATTGCTGTTTACAATGAAAAAGACACCACATTTTGACATTACGTGCCGTGAGGTCGTTGTCGTGCTGAAATATAAAATTTCCATCTAAACCCAATTTTTGTGCACTTTCTTTAAGATTGTTGCGGAGTATGTCTATATAAAGCTTATGATCCATTATACCATCAATAAAAACTAAATTTCCTACCCCATTTGCAGCCATACAACCCCAAACCATGACGGAGTCACCACCATGTTTAACTGTAGGACGTAAATTTTTTGGATTCAAAGCTGTGTTCGGCTTTCTCCAAACGGTGTGACGATCATCGCTTCCAAAAATGTTGAATTTACTTTCATCACTAAATATAACTTTCTTCCAAAAGTTTTCTGTCTTCAACTGATGAGTTTTTGCAAACTCCAAACGCTTTTTCTGATTTTGTAAGCTTATGAAAGGTTTCTTTCTAGCTACTCGACTGCTATATCCAGCATGTCTAATCACATTTCTCACAGTTTCAGCACTTACACTTCTGCAGATTATTCGAGAAGTTTCTGCAGCTAGTTTGACTGCACTCAGTTTAGGATTAATCTTGATATCTTTTAAAATTTTCCTTTTAGCTACATCACTCAGAATACTTTTCCTTCCTCTTCCACTCTTATTTTGAATTAATCCATCACGTTTAAATTTCCCAATGATTTTCTGGACACATGAGTGACTTCTACCGACAATTTCAGCTATTTCACGATAAGATTTTCCCTTCTTAAATAACCTTAATATAAATTTTCTTACATCAATACTAGTCTCTTTCCGAGGAGCCATTTTTTATTTAAAATTACAGCTTTATATTCTCAAAACCAACTTCAAAAGACAGAAATAACAGTTGAAAAAGTTTAGGATAAAATTTCCCAAACTTTAGTAGCAAGCAAAAAGAAATCAAGTGGTAGTTAAACAAAAATTTCATTTGTGTATCCTGAATTTTTTGAGGTAAAAATCTGCTTATGTTTATTTGAAATGCCTCTAAAAAGTTTTATTTTAGAATTTTGTCGTTGATTTTTCTTTATTTTTACTGTTAATTAAACCTTTTGTTATGTCTAAGAATAAAAATTCGTTTGCACTTCTGGTTAAGGTGTTATTTTGATTGAAAGTTGGATTTATCAAGTAAAAGTAAGGTGTATCCTCAATTGTTTGTGCCACTGTATATATATATATATATATATATATATATATATATATTGATTGCTTGCTACATTCTGCGAAATTTTTATGCATCCTGAAATTTCACGGGCATAAAAATGTGACATCAACTATTATTTAATACCAGAAAGATTTAAAGGATTCTTCGATTCAGGTATAACGAAATTTTCTAAGGGCCAAGCGATTGTAAAGGGGCACTGATATTGTATAGAGTTTTCAAGCGCATTTTTTTCCTCTCTTGAAACTACTTCATCACGATGTTTGATATGAGAACCTCACCTTGTGCAAGGAGCGTGACATACGTAAATTTTCTTTTCTGTAAGAGAAATGTATTGAACAGGATTCAGGAAGAGATAGAGGAATTAGAAAGTGTCATAGGAATACGATATTGGTTTGAGTAACTTTGAAGATATGCTGAGCGTGTATATCTGACTCGAATCCCGTCAATAGTAGTATACTTGAATCGAACCCAGTTCCTTCAAGGCTATTGCTTGGAACAGGAACGTCAAACTCATTTCTAACCATGGGACAATTTCGAACGAAAAAAGGGTGTGAAAAAGTGAAAAAGGGCGCATGTATAGATAAGGTATTATTTTTTTCTTCCCTTCATAGACTTCATAGTAGGTGTACCGTTAATTGTGATTTGCAACACAGTGCCTATGTTGTTCATAGCGAAATTTTATGGTATTTGACTTTGCATTCGTAACATTGCGTACTAACTGCATTCGTACGTATCAAATAGGTAATTTTATATCTTACGTAACAACTAGAATGTAATAATTCCCAATTATCTCGTCAACAATTTTTCGTTTAGTTTTACCACCACCTGGTTTAGATAAAGATGTACTGAATGTAAAAGTATAAAATACATGAGTAATCCTTAACACAAAATATTAAAAACTTGTGACAATGTCAGTAATTTATGGAACAAAGAATAACTGCCCAAATTCATAAACATATTTTCCTTCTGAAAACGGAATATTTCATGTTAGGCACACCAAGCAAAACATTTGAAGACTAATGGCGTGGTAGGTGTTATTTTACTATCGGCTGTTAAAATACTCCTTGTTATTAATAAGAGAAATGGCTCTTCGATTCAACACGACCACAAATAGTTTATTGGCGAATATTATAGTAATTATCAGTAATCATGCATAATTAAAACATTTCAAAAATAATGGTACGATATTAGTAAATTATGAAAAATACGTTCAAGGGGCAAAACATTAAAATCTATTTAAGGAAACATTTTTTTTTCTGAAGAAACATATTAAAACTTAAATTGTTTGTGAAAGTTCGTCAATAAAACCGGATTGAATTTTCAAGTTCAATTTTATCATTCTTTTTGAATTAAATGTATCGAAACAAATATGATGTTTTTATTACTAGATAAACCATTATAAAAAACCTTCTAAAGGCTTTAAAATATAGGATCTTTAACTCAATGCTAATCTAAACGGAAATTGTTTTCTTAGCTGTTTTCTATCAAATATTTATTTCACTTGTGAACAGTAATCACTAAGATGTTTTTTCTTAAAAAAAATTACTTTTCAATTCTTACTATCAATTTTCTTCTGATAAAAGATTTTCATATTTTTGGAATCCTTTAAATAGTTTCACATATTTTGAATACATTTTTAATAATATTAACATTTAATAACTTCTCCTGAAAAACTTCACTAATATTAAAACAAATACAGAAAAAGAAACAGAAGTAACAAATATTACTATCGTGTTATTCAATTCTTAAAAAAAAAAAAGAAAGAAAGTGAAGGAGAAAACGAAAGTAATAAGAAAAAAAGTCGAGATTAAAATAATTATGTGTTTAGATTTTATTATTAAATTTCGTCATTCTCTTTTCTTTTCTTTTTTGTTATAAAAACCAGAATAATGTTCATCAATT
>BMAW01073903.1:113673-145832 GCA_019974015.1 Nephila pilipes
TGAGTGAATGAATAAAGGAAGAAAGGAGTAAGTAAATGAATGAATGAGAGAATGAATGAGTGAGTTAGTTAGTGAATTAATTGATCGATCAAATTTCCATTCCGTTGCCATATTATTGTTTGTTTTAATTTTAATATTTAATTGAATAATTTAATATTTGTCTTCTTTTAAAAAAAAGTTAGCATCTGTGGTGGCAAAATCTGTTCCTTGCAAAACTATGCATGAAGCAATTTTAAATTTATTTTGTTGTATTAAAAAAAAAAATATGTCCACATTAGTTAGCATCTGTTGATTCCAGAGAGGACTGCGATCGTAATTGTAATGTTAGGCATGTCAACTCATAAGGCTATGTACAACTTGAACATTCAAACGATATCGAAAATTCATATCTCGATAGGTCAACAGCTGAATCAAAATGCCACTCGTCTATAAGAAACCCCATTAAAAATGTATGTTTCCTTTCAGAATCCTATTTGTTAATTGTGTTCTTAAATCTATAACAGTGCTATATCTTTACCACATATAAATTTGCAAAGTAGAACAGTTAAGAGACCTATCAAATATTTGTTTAAACTTATTCTTTAAATATGATTTATATAAAAAAAAAACTAAACGTTATCCAATGTAAAATATATAACAGGTAATCACTTCAATAACTTTGAACGAAGAAAAAATGTAACTGTTATACTATGAAATAAAACATTAATTCAACGAATAGCTCAGACAGCATATTTTGACCTGATTCAAAAGTCCACTTTACCAAACACCTCAAAACTTTATATCATGGTCAGATGACGAGGTCGACATCTGATTTGTACCACCCTCTCTACATGCCCGCAACATTAATGAGAAGGCTTTGAGCCTAAGTATATTTAATATACATCAATTCCTCTATCCGACATTCTTTGGAAGTGCGTCACCTTAGAACAAGATACACATCAGTTACTAGTTCATTACTCTTCATAATAGTTTTTCAATCAAAAAAAAATATTTATTTTTATCATTTTACTCGTTAAATAAATTTTTTTCCATATTACTATTGAACGAATTTAAAAGTGCATTCTTAAATAAATATTACCAGTACAGGTATTCTTTCTGGTTCACCATTATCGTTTTAAAAATAAGTAATTATTAATTTTATTCAACAACGATTATTTCTCTCAGTGAATTGTATTGGTTATTTAAAATTTAAAGAACTTGTACAATAGCAATCTTTTTTTTTAAAAAAAATATCGCGAAATTCATTTTTATTCTAAACTTGTTTGTTACAAACTCAATTAAATTCATCACATATTTTATTGTGATAAACACATTTAATTACAAGACGAAATATTAAAAAAAATGAATATAAACAAAAATTAAATTTCGCTATTTCGATTTTAGTGTGCTTCATAATTTTTCATACTTGAACATATGTTAAAATCCTATTCAATAGGCGGGATTTAAAATGTAAAAAATTTCTCTAAAATCCATGATTAAGGCAGAAAAAGATACCCCCCCCCTTATTTTTAAAGAGCAAAGGAAAAATTCACTTTTAAAAAGTGAGTGTTGTATTCCCATCATAATATGCTTTTAATTCAATCCTTCTTTCAGTTTGATTCACACCTTTTTTTTTTAATCCACGAAAAATAACCTTAAACATCAAAATAAACTTCCCCCAAAAGGAAATTTTCATTCAATTATTAAATTTTAAAAAATACGCATAACCTCAAACGGAAAAACGAAACCATAAAACCATCCTAAATGTCAATTACCAAAATTTCAAAAGACGTCTCATTAAAACGTAAAGCAAAGATTACAAAGCTGCACGAACAGCATTTAAAAAAAAAGCCTCAAAACTTATAATTTCAATTTCTTTGCACATGAAATAAAGAGTAACGAAGAAAATAAAAAAGTATCTCCTAGCACTTTTTCACCTCCATCCTGGTAAACAAAGCAGCCATGAATGATGCCTTCTATCTGTGTAGCCGTTATTTTGTGATTAATAACAAAAAAACATGCAAAACTTCTTTTCCCCCCTCTTTTCCGGTATATCCCTCTCATTCCCCCCAACTCCTGCTTAATGCGTAAACCACGCTGCAGACCCTAAGAAAAACGTGATTAACCTCACAGCTATTAATTTTAGCCGGCTGTCTCATTTTTTATATACTACATAGCCCCTCTTCTCTGCTCCGCTCCATCTGTGTTGTTCCCTGTTCGTATTTTCACCTTTTTAATTTCATTCCACGCGGTTTGATATTCAACATACGAGAAAGGAAAACTTAAATTTCCCCCCACTTTTTTCCCCGAATAATCCCTCCATGTATCTTGGATGTTGGTTTGGGAAGGGAACACAGACGGAAAAATATTCTTTTGTGTTGTTAACAAACTCATGAAATACGAAGCGAGAGAGCATACGTATCGTTAAGCTTAAAAAGTGTCATGTATTTTTGAGTTATGTTTCTTTCCATAAAGGAATTCTCTCTCTTTGTACTTCCCTTTTTTTAGTTACTTTTCGTCCTGTTTTAAGAAGTAGGAGTTAAGTTTCTACTCCCCTCCCTTCTCATTTAATTTTCTGAAGAAAAGAGTAAAAGTTTTCTTTCCATCTTTTTTTTTCCTTGCTCGTAGAAGTTTCTTTAATTGAAGATTTTTCCTTCGTCTCGTTCTCTCGTTTTTTTTTTTTTTTTTTTTTTTTTTTTTTTTTTTTTTTTTTTTTTTTTTTTTTTTTTTTTTTCCAAATTTTTTTTTTTTATCTACTTTGGAAAAACTTTTCTTTTATCTATCATCTGAAATTTTCAGTGTCACATTTTGAAGATAAATTTTACCTATTCACGCAAACAATGGAAAAGTTATGTAAATTTAACTACATGCGAAGACTCATAAGATTGGAGTAATATGAGTTTTAAGAAAAAAAAATTAAAAAAAAAAAACTCTTAATTTTTTTAAGCAATTGAAAATAAATTTTGATGCTGCGAACGTCAGTAGAAAAAAATTTCGGAATGAATAAACGAAGTTTTTATCGAGAGAAAATGAGTTTTGGGGAACGCTCTAGGATACAGATAGGTAAGCGAAATTCTAATAAGTCTGCTTTGAGATTATTACAAATGATCATGCATGCACTGTTAATACTCAAGGTTATTTAATATATACCTTTACGTGAATTGTATAATGCATATCCCCAATTTAAATAATGTAAAATTACCGAAAATTACCTAAACTCGATACAAACATGTTGTAATCGTATTATAATAAAATATTCTCTCTCTCTCTACGCAAATAATTTAAACCCCAGAAGATAGTTCTTGAAATTAGGTGGTAAATTATTTCACAACCTTCGTTCTTCAGAAATTCTCTCTCTTAAATGTGTGTACAGTTCTATAAAGCATACCTTCAGCACGTCCAAATTAGACCATATTTGTTGCGTTTCTAACATTTCGCAATTTCGTTAAGTTTCTGACCACAGAAGTAGAGACTGTTTACAAAAGCAAGCACGAGTTAATCAGGCTCTCATAGACAACGTAATAAAAAGTTTATCAACCGGAGAGGAATTTATGTTTCATGATCAAAAAAGAAAGCATTGCTTACTTAAAGAAAGCTATAATAGGCATAAAGATGAAAAAGATCAGGGACGCGAATCTTCATTTGATTTTCTTATTCGATTAAACTTTGAATACATTTGCAAACTTTCGCAATATTTTCTATTTGCTTCCTCTTGTCGTAATAAGCCTCGACCGCTGGTGCTAGGTCACCTAACGAAATCGAACTGTAATTCATGCCGGGGCAGTGGCGTAGAGACGAGTAGATATGGAGGCTGTAACCCCTCTCCCATTAGGATTGTTGTATACTAAAATTTTATAACTGAAGCTTTTTGATATTTATTTTTTTCCAAGCAAAAAAATAATTGTTGAAATCCCGTACTCCACATAAGTATTATTTTTACCTTGAAAATAAACAATGACATTTGAAATTAATTTAGAGTTGAAATGGGAGAACCCCATGAAAAATTTCTCGCTATGTAACGAGAAATTTTTCATGCTGTTCTCTTTCTGGTTGGGGTAGAGAATTAAATATTCTGTTTGCAGACAGAATAATTTTATATAGATTGCCTTCAAAATAACCTTTCATGAAATCTCATAACTTATACTATACATTCAGTCTTTCTACTTAAGTAACGATGTTCGTTAAATCAGACACATTTTTTTCGCATTTTGTTTGGAAGATTCAGTGCTTTATACGTAGTTATTCTAAACTTATTAGTTAAATATTTAGCATTTATTGAACCGTTTTAAACAAAGTTGGGAGTAAGCATTGTCTTAAATGAGGTCTCAACAAGTGGTCAGAACGTTCTTGCAGTGGTGTTCTTTTTTATTTATTGAATCAAAAGAATATTTTCAAGGGAATTTTTGTTGCTCTAATCCCACATAATCAAACTATCAATCAATCAAATTAGGTCTACATCAGCAAAAATTTCAAATTAATTATTTACATAAAATAAGGATACACATGTCTAATTTTTGTATATATTGTTCTTAAAACACTTAAAAATTTTGTGGAGATTAAACATAAAACTCATCTTTAAATTATCCAAATGTTTTATTCTTTCTTTATGGATTCAAGAGAGATTTTCAAAAGTTAATTTTCTGAAATTTCGGCATGCTATAAAATTTACCACTAATTATTTAAAATTATTTTTTTAATCTTTCAAGAAAACCAAGTTTGAAATATTCCTAATTTAGCCTTGGTATTGATAAATGAATTATTGAAGCCATTTGAAATTTGGATTTAAAAAAATATATAATTTTTGTGCTATAATTAATATATGAGGGGAAATTTTCCTTTCGCCATTCTCTTTAACTAAATATTCGGCATCACTACTCTGATTACATAAAAAATTTTCATTTCAGTATATATGTTACAGATCTTAGACATATTTTTGTTAACTTAATAAAATTTAGATTTCTACTTCTGCTATTTCAGACGTTTTCTTTGTGATCCGATTACTATGGCAAAATAAGTATCGCTTTTCGTGTTAGTAATTTTTCAAAACGCCAATGCTGTTTTTTTTTTTTTTTTTTTTTTTTTTTGTTAGACGATATATCATCAAATACTAGGCGAAGACAACTTTTAGAGAGTGTATTGATTCTCTCTATTACGTATTTTTTTTTCCAAATACGTCTAGGTTCTAACAGGGAATCACGAGGCATCAGGCTAAGAACTTAACCACAATCAACCGTAATTAACCATAACGTTTACGTAAACTTATTACGTAAACGTATTTCATCAAACGTATTTACAACACACAGCTTGAGAGGAATAGCCAAATTTAACATACTAGAAGTGAACGAAATATATTTTGGTTACAAATTCGGAAATAAAGATAAAAGGATTGAAATCTTATTTGTCGATATTTGAATCTTGCCAGACTCAATTGGACGTTGTTAAATGCAAGCCCCGGGTCTCCAGCTTCTCCTCCTCCAAATCCGCCACTACTTGAGTATAACATAATATTGAATCGTCATTTGAGTTATACGTGAATGTGAAGTTTCAGCTCGATCGCACAATCGGAAGTGGGTTAGAATTCGAGTACAAATTTTGGATTGTAAAGACACACGTTCATGCATGGGAGCATAGCAAATAAAAGCTTGTAAAAAAAATGCTGAGCGGATATAGCGAATATTTTTCATTTTAGTGATATATTTCATAGATTAAAATTTTACAGAGTGTTTCGAAACTCATGGCAAAAATTTAAAGGATGATAGAAAACATCTAAACAAGCAATTTTCACCATACAATGTACAGGCGGAGAGCAAGACAGCGCTGTAATGAAAGCATTTAGTGCGAGTTTTCTCACACGTTGTCATTTCTATCGAAGATTAAAGGAGGCATGGCGACGTACAGTTATCAGGAAAAAGCAATAACCTAAAAAAATTTTGAAGTCTATACGTGAATTCATTACTCGAAGGGTGTTTCGAAACCGATTGGTAAAAATTTAAAAAGTGATAGATGACGTGTAGTAATCTGGAAAATGCCACGTCTCCTGAAATCCACGGTAGAAATGACGATGTGTAAGAAAACTCGTGCTTTAGGCTTTCCATTACAGAGCCGTCAAGCAATTCACCACTTGCTCTCAGCGTATGCATAGTGTGTTGAAACTTGCTTGCTCAGATGTTTTCTATCACTCCTTATATTTTTTCCCATGAGTTTCGAAACTCATTATTTATTGTGTTGCTTAACTATATTTAACTTTAAATTATTTATTGGGTTGCTTATAGTCTGATATTTCATATCAGACTATAAGCAACCCAATAAATAATTGCATTATGCAACAATGCGCAACTCCATCAGGGCAACATTCTTCACAGTTAATGAAATTCTAATTTTTTATGGATAAAAACAAAAGTAATGAACTAATCGAAATGAAACTTTTCAACATTTAGGAAAAAAATGATTCAGGTAAAAAAAAAATGCTACATACTCAAGTTAATTTTCCTTTGGATTATGTCAAAAAACATGACGCCCCATTAATAACTTTCACTCCATTTTGAAGCACAAAAGCGAGTCGTAAGTTTAAAGAATCGGCTATGACCGATTTGGATTTTGCGTGCTTTGGAGACGTTATTACACGACTCAATCAGTTT
The DNA here is from genome assembly GCA_019974015.1 of Nephila pilipes. NCBI lineage: Eukaryota > Metazoa > Arthropoda > Arachnida > Araneae > Nephilidae > Nephila > Nephila pilipes. The sequence goes on from BMAW01073903.1 coordinate 120,291, forward strand.
ACGACAAGACAAAACAATTTTTATTGCGAGACTGTGTAATTAGACCTTTGCTTGAACGAGTTTCTTAGTTAGTCTAGGGAAAAAATAATGAAAAAAAGAGGATTTCTTAACGTTTTCAAACAAATGTTACTTTGTAACATTCCACATTTGATTGATCGGTGGATGTACAGACAAATTGAATGATCTTAATCTAAGTTCCATTATAGCGATGTAAGTAAAAATATCTGAAACTAATATTCTCACGCTAAACGTTGCAGTGTTTCGGACCTTGCTACCTCACGGTTTTTACCACACTTTTCTTTCTACAAAATTCAGATCCTTCTCTTTGCAAATGATCCCAGGCATTCCTGTTAAGAGCAGGCATTAATACTTTTTATTTTCTTCCTATTTTAAATATGGTAGGATAAACATGCCATAGCGTTCCAATATAGAATAGGAATATTGAAACGTGTACTCCAATAGAGAGAAATTAGAAATATAAGAAAGAAAGAAATCAAGCGGTACTTATATATCTAAAAAACCAACAGAAAAGAAACTCGGATGCAAAATAGGGATCTTTTAACAAAATAAGAACTCGCAAGTCCCCTGAACGTCAAGAGCAGACGATGACTTTCATCACAAAAAAGAGAGGCTAAAAGTACTAACCAGTGGAGATGAACAAAGGGCATCATTTGAAAGTTTGGGACTGAGTGAGCATCGACCATATTAATATACTTTATTTATCTTTTTTTTTTTTTTTTTTGTACTTGAATGTTTGGATTGGATATGAATCGCCTTTTCTCGAGATGTTCCAGTTCGGATTTTTTTCTGGAAGAGATTATTTTCACTATTTAGAGATCATTGAGATTGTCTGTACGTTCAACCATCTTTCATGGGCTAAAATTTAAGAGTTATATATAAATAATTTTTTTCCCTTTATGTAAGTGATTTTAGTAATAATTAAAAGTGATGTCGAAAGAGTGTGAGTGTGATGCAGAGAAAATTCCCATCGATGTTAGAATTTAAATAAACTCAATTTATATTAATGCTGTAACTCGTGGTTTAGTAGTCGTGAACCACGAGTACCGTACGTTAACGAGATCCGAATGTAACTATTTATAGCATCGCTAATGGAAAAATTTAAACATTTTGTTAAAAATGTTTTGTGCTTGTCATCTATTCCCCCATTCCTTAAAAACCGCTGCTTATTTCTATTACTAATACAAATAATGTAAAGTAACGAATTTATATCGATAATATACATTCGCATTAATGGGAACATCGAAAAGGGCAATAAAATCGAAATGAATTTTAATTCATTTAAGAAATATGAGCTTTTCAATTAACGAAAATTAAAGTCATTTCCGATTATACGATAAAAAAAAAAATAAATTCGCTTTGTGAAATTTTTATTTTCAATTAAATATGCATGGTCTGAAAATCTATGTAATTGTGTTAAACTTAAGATTCTGACTTTTGTTATATTTTTTCAAAAGTATTTACACTCGTATTTACTTTGGTAATGACTATATTTTAATGTATAAACCAATAAAACTAAATAAAATAAGTTTTTCAGTAAACACTTATGAGATTGTATTTTAGTCTCTCGCACATACAACACAGGTATTACAACAAAATTAGTTTAATTTTCTTTCAATAAATTCATTTTTAAAAATGAACTTTCAAAAACGCGATGTTGAAGTTATTTATTGTAATTTGTATTGCAATTGTTTTGGATCGTGGAAAAAACAAGCATATTGAAAAAAAAGAGAAAAAAAACCCCGCTTCATGTTATTAAATTAGATAGTATTATTAGTAAAATATCCCAAAACATGTGGTATGAATCGAAATTTTTTTTAAAAAATTTCCTCTCTGTACCATGGGCTTTAATTTCTTAAGATAATTGATAACAGAATTTATTTCTGTTTTAAACTATTATTACCTTTTAAATTACCGAAAGACTGAAACACTAATCAATGTTATACGTAAAATAAAAGAGTTCATGTATTTGTTAGTGTCACCCTTCACGCGTCTACTTTCACCGGTAATGAACTTAATTTTCAAAAATATGTCAGCGAAATGAAAAATCTATTTTTAAGTTCTTATTAGATTGAATTATAAAGTTCACATGCAAATTTATCATTATTTTTATTTACAGAATGATTATTGCATAAACTGATACATAAAAAGGAATTCAAGACATTGTTGAGAAATTTAAGACAATAATGAGGCCGCCTTGTTTACCTCTAGACCTTCAGACTATTTCTTCTCAATTCGGAATTTTCTTGTCATTTTTGAGGTTAAACAATTTTGACATTTCAACAGATTATCATTACTTTGTATTTATTTAATTATTATTTCCTTTCAATTCAAAAACTTTGCGGTTCAATATATTACAAGTTAAATGTTTTCGTCAAAAGCGGATTTTTTTCCATTACACGAGATATTTTAATTAAACATTTTAGTTCAAGCCTCTGGAATTCATATTCTAATCACATAATAAAGTTCTGCGAAAAGAAATTCAATTTCTAAGTTTCTCAGCTATTATGGAAAAAAATATTAAATATAAAACCAATACTAATATTCAAATATTTAAGCGTCGTAAATTTCAATCATTTTTGCATGCTGTTATTTAACTTGCTATGTTCATATGTATGTACGTACAAAAAATATTTTCAAGCGTTTTTCCACTTCAAAATGTGAACTCAAATTTTAACCCACTTTCTATCATCCGATACAGCTGTAATTTTGCATACATGTCTTACTTCGATGGTTGCACAATATTATGATATGCTAAAGCACTTACGGATGTAGGAGAATCCAGTCCTTGCGTTTAAAAGCGACCAGTTAAGTTGAAATTTTCCACCCACATATAGCGCATGTAATTAGTTTTTAGTCTTAAGTTTCTAGACTGAAAAGAATTAAAAAATATCAGTAAATTTTTTTTTAAATCAAGCTTTTGTTTAAAGAGGGACTAAAAGGTACACAAATATTCTTTAAATGTAAAATAATATATAATTTATAAGAGCATGAGGTGTTAATAATTCTTTTGATCTCATATATAAGTAAGAAACTATGGCATTATTTAACTTATCGGTCACATTACCTAGGTACGTCATTTAAGCGCCTCTACATAACTCTTATAAATTACATATTTCTTACATTAAAATTATTTTTATGCATTTTAGTTCATATTTAAGCAAAAATTTGCTTAATTATATTTATTATCAACTTTAGTCTCATTTTGGCAATTCTAAGTTTTCAAACAATCTCGTACTCCCTTGACAAGCGAATAATATTTGCTTACAAAATCTGATAACTTTCACTAATGACTGAAATATTTAGATGATACCGAAGAGCAATTCCGATTAATAACTTAATAATCGTACCTTTTTCAGATTATATATATGTATAAGAAACTTGTTATGCAGCAAATTTATCATCGATGACATAGTGAAATGAATTCATCAGCACTTACTATTCATTGCATGTTTGTCAGGTCCACATTCGCGCTCAAATCGCAGATACGTTCTCATAAATTTGACCTCTCCCCGACGACATTTCATTAAGTACTGATTAATGCGTGTCCGTTGATGCATGGTGATGAAGTTTGTCTTGGATTGTGTGAGCAAGTTTCGAATCTCTTTAACTTCAACAGTTCTCTCTCAGGGAGTAATTAGTATGCATGCCGCTTTGAAACTGGAGAGGGTTTCGCAGCAACTTGCCTGATGAAGTTTGTTGGGATTGATGAATGCAGAAGGTATTGAAGAAGGAATGCTGTGTCGCTGAAAAAATGCATTATTAAAACTGGAAAAGTTAACAACCAGGTAAATCAAACACTAAATGTGCTTAAAAGGAGGAAAAGATTAACTTATCGGCCAATAAAATGATTAAATTTAACTAAAATCATACGATTAAAAAGCTTTATTTTGACTACATAAAAATTTATTATGAAATTTAAAGTATGAGTTTTAACCTGCGGATAGTGGCGTATTCAGGAAGGAGAAGAAAACGGATCTAAAGTTCTCTTCAATAATTAATTTTTTTTTTAAATGTGTTGTTTAAGGGGGACACAGTTCCCTAAAAATGACCAAATATCAAAAAAATTTATTTCCTTATTTTAAATGTATGATTTTTTTAAATATATGTACAAAATTTCACGATTCCAATTACATTTTACGAGTATTTAAAAAGTTAATTGAATTTTTTTCAACAGTGTGCTGAGTCGTTTCATTGATCTTCAAAACTTTAAGATGCTTTTTAACAGTCTTCAATTTTCCGTGGCAGCCATGTATTTAAATGCTTTTTAAAAAAGTTTTGAAATTGTTTTTAGTTGTTTTGTATAGTATATTTGATAATTCTGTGCATGGAATAAGGATTTAGATATGTTGTTTTATTTTTATTTATTTATTTGAAAATCCACAAAAATTGGATATAATTAGGAAGGGGGGGGCTTGTTGTATTTTGTACTGTTATAGCATATTTGTATTACCTGACTCGTCTGTCACTTAAATATTAATCTAATCGCAAATCTAAAATTTCAATTAAATTCCAAGGGCAGATAAAGTAATTGAAACAGTCACACAAACACAGTTCAGAAATGTAGTCAGTTACTTTTTAAAGCCCTGTTTATTGTTTCTCTAAAAAGAGAAATGCTCTCTACTAATTCATTGTCCCTCCCTACGGATACTGATAACTTCTACAAAATATCAAACATTACCTTTATCGGGATACGATACCAGTTAATCCACAATGGAAAAACTTCGACAAGACATAGTCGAATCCTTGCCCCTATAAATCACACAGACACACAAGAAACTCTCGTGCTATATTCAAAGCCTTCTAAATTTTACTGTATCCCTACTACTGCAATCTTTCTATTACCATAACCTTTCTATTTCTCTGCAGTCCCTCTCTGTCGCTTTTATATACAACTTGATTATATCTAGTCGTACATAAAAGTGACAGAAAGCGTGTACTCGTTGATCCCTACATTTCTTAAATTCACCTAATTTGCGTAATCACGTTTCATTTAGTTAGAAAGGAATTATAGACTTAAATATAAAACCAGAAAGAAATCCCAGATGTTGGTTAAGGAAAGGTTTCCGAAAAGCTATTTTACTGTGTCCGATACGAAAACAAAACAAAAACAAAAAAACTGTAAAACTTTAAATAGCACTAGAACAATTAAACCCATGCGCAAAATTGTGAGACTTTTAAGAAGTTGAGATAAAAAACTGTTTAAAAATATTAAAATTTGTAGAAATAGTAAAAAAATTTAAAATATTGAAGTATTTTGAAAAAATTAAAATTTTAAATAATTTTATTAGAAAGTAAAGTTTTCTTTCTTTTTTTCTTTTCTGAAATGCATATTTCATTGTATTCAAATATAATGAAAAAAATATTTTTCTATACATCCAATTTAAAAAAAAAAAAACTGTTCGCGGGATACTGTGTCCCCTTAAATTGACGATATATAAGAGAATTTTCAGCAATTAATATTCTTCCTATCTTCTATTTTATGCGCGCTACTGCCAAGCGTTAAGGTCGTGTTCGACGATATTTGTTGAATCTCAGGTTCGAGTACTGATTCCTGCAAAGACTTGTCGTATGGAATAATGGAAAAAGCTGCCTGTTAAATAGAACTGAGTCTCGAAGTGTATGCGGTGAGAACATTAGGAGAGTGATTTATACAGTTCTATTCACTTCACCATAGCTTAAAATGATAAGATCTATCATTTGTAATACCAGCTCGTTGATACCCAACATTATGTCGTGTCACTTTACAAAAAGAAAAGAAAAATAGTCGTTTGATATTAAATCATTGTTCGTCTTCTAGTTTTGTATGGGAAATTCTATAATTGTCTACAAAACTCTTAAAAAAAACACTTTGTTCATAATTTTAATCTTAAGATGTTTCTCACATAATATGCATATTTTGAATTATTATAGTTAAAGTTCTTTATACAGAATTGTATACAACTTGAATCAATGTGGGGAATGTCATTAAGTCTTGCACGTGCGTTATTACAGAGCGGTAGAGACAAATACGCAGTTTTTCTTTTCTTTGCAAAAATGATCCAAAAATTGATTTTTACAATTATATTTTTATGATAAGGAAAAAATTGCATAAAATATCTGTTGCAATACCATTAAATTCGTAAAATAATCTTCCCCCTTTATTTATTCATCTACAAGATAGGCCTAACCCCATATCATAGTCATTTGTTTCATTTCGAAAATTTTGGAATACTTAATTTAAACACATTAATTTCTTGTTTTATTTGAGTACAGAATCAAAAGTTTACGCTTTTTATACAATAGCCTTAGTTTAATCTATACACATTTATACTGCATAAAATTTTAATATATACTTTTTAAACAATAATCAGCAAATTATTTTAAAGAAATATGTATTATATTCAGTTACAAGTAAGTGTTAGTTATAATAATGAATACAAAATTTTTTATACTTTTTTTGCATGAAAAACAAAGCTAACTATAAATCAAATAATTTAAAAAGCTGTATTAATTCGTGACAATTTCTCAAAATTTTAATTGGTGAGATTCTCAGTTTTATATATTTCTCAACCGGTTTAACCGACTCCCCTTTAAATATTTCACACTTCTAAAATATTTTTAACTCACTTATTTCCGTAATATCCACATTTCTGTCCATTAATGATTTTAAGACTTAGTAATCTTTACAATGTTTAAATTATCGAGAACACTGCGCAGATATCAATAACACCATTAACTTTTTCCCCCATCTTTTTTTAAAATTGAGTGCAGTCTGTTATAAATCAGTGAAGTCCACTCTCCTCTATAACATATTATCTGACACGTCAAGGTGAAGAAGCGCATGAATTTCTACATCAACTTACTTTTTAATTTTTCATTCTATTCCTATAAAAACATCTGCTCCTAACTTTTCAACTATTTATTTTTTTATTTAAGAAAATAAAATGTTTTGAAAAGCCCGATTTCTTTGTTTATCCCTCTGTTTATTTCTTAAAAACTTGTTTGGATTTAAATGCAACTGTGTTTAAATACACAGTAACAATATGTATACCTTGCAGGGTTGTAATTTTTATTTGTCGCGTGAATTACTTAAAGCAAAAAATCTTGTATAATTTATTATTATTATTATTTTGCTATTTTAAATTTTGTTTTAATTACAGAAAGAGAAAAACTTTTTATATAAATAATTTCTGTAGTTTTTAATTTATGTGGCATTTTTTTTTTTTTTTTTTTTTGTAATTTTGTCATACATTTTGTTTATTAAAAACTAGTAAAAATGCAATGAAATAAAACGCACAAAATACCTGTGTGTGTTATTGAATTTATCAATATAATTCTTTCAAATTGGATTCTATCAGATGAAAGGATGAAATTCGAAAGTTAGTGGGAAATAAAGAATTATAATGAGGAAAAATAAAAATTAAAATAATTGAGAAGATAATCAAGGATTTTAAAAACATTTGCTTGGCCTACGTTTAATTTTTTTCACCAGAACTCTTTTCTAGATACGAGTCCAAAAAGAATGTTTTCCTGCGGAAGAATTCTACAATTAGTAGGAATTTAAAAATTTTGAAGTTGAAAAATATATAGAATTTATAGTTTTTTTTATTATTATTTAGTACAAAATCAAGCATTTGTATAACAATTCTTCAACACAACCGATTATTGTTTCTTTTTTTTTTTTTTAACAGAACTCTGTTCTAGAACCCGGTCTGAAAACGGGTGCGTGTTTTCTTTCAAAATGAAATTTGATAATTAGAGTTAAATTTTAAGGTTCAAAAAATAGAATTTATAAATTTATTAAGTTGAAAATCATGCATTTGAATAATAATAATAATTCTTCAACAAATGATTAATGTTTCCGAGTGTCAAAGTGGATACTTTCTTTGCCTATTGTATTCATGTAAATTAAGGCTCCCGTCTATCGGTCATTTTGATTTCTTGGACGTAATTTTAATCCTATGGAATTTTGACTACCACTCTCAAATATTGACTATTTTATCTGTTTGAATGCAATAAAATGCATCTGAAAGAGGGGCGGGGAGAGAAAAATGAAGCCTTCTGCAAAATTACATTTTTTCTGATTTTTAAAAATATTTTAAAATATTTTTTAAAAAACTGAAAACTCACAAAAAAAATCATTAAAATATGGGTAAAAATATTATTAAAAATCAGAGGGAAAAAGTAATTCCGCCGAAACTTTCATTGTTTTTTGCTCTTACAGATGCACTTTATTGTATTCAAATAGATCGAAAAGTAGAGATTTGAGAATGGTTGTCGAAATCCCATATTCCCATTCATTGACATTATTTCCCGAAATCAAAATGGCATGTAGACGGGAGCTTTAAAATAAAGAATAACATGATTACAAGTGAAATAAAAACATACTATTTTTCTTGTCGTACAAATTTGTGCAGCCTGTCTCTAAGTATTTTCCGCGTTAAAATACACAATTACTTTTCTCTAAGAAGTTTTGAATTTTACTATATCTATTTTTCAAATAAATTTTTATTTAACTTTTCCATTGTGAGAAATATATTAATATTTTTCTATATAGAAATATATTTACATTTTTCTTTCAAAAATACTTAGATATTTGTGCATGAATATTGATAATCAATTTTAGCTTTGGTTAATTGTAAGCGAATGCAAATCCAAATCAAAATTCAATCTTCATTCAGAAATTGTATGGAAAGTTTATGATGGGAAAAAAAAAAAAGAAATCACATGATAATTAAAATTTAAAACTAGGGAAAATGTAATATAAACTTAATGCCAAAACAAAATGCTGCAGTAAATTTTGACAAAAACAGTTAAGAGGGAATTTTTTGAAATAAAAATGCTACTAAATATTTTTTCGTTTCGTTCATGACTGTTTCTGTTAAAGGTAATTAATCAATATTCGCCAATAGCTTATGAAATCCTCTATTTTTGAAACACTATTTGAATACTCTTATCATAATGAATAATTTGGACTCGTGCATGGGGCCGATTACATTGTTAAAATGTTTATATTTTATTAGTAATTCGTGTTTTCAAATAATTTTTAAGCAATATCAGGCAAAAGTTGCACAGAAATAGATATAATAATAATGAACAGGACCGCAGTTGGAAAAGTACTTAGTGGGTCATCTCGTTTATATTTTTATTAGTTATTATACAATTATTTTAATCATTTAGCATCAGATGTTCCATAATTAACTATGAATTGGTCAAATTAATAATTAATATCTTAATGACGTATGAAAGCCAAGTTTATTTTATTTCGTTATAAATTTTCCATGGAATCATTGTGTCGTAATTAAAAGTTCTATTTTACTAATTATTGAAAATTAAAATACTAGTAATTTACAAAAATAATTGTTTTTGTTATTGTTTATAATCCATGCCAAAGTTAACACATTTCTAGCATCTGAAAAAACGTTGAAATTTATACCCTAAAAAATTTAACACTATTTTGCCATTTTGGATGCAGATGGCCGTCCTTTAGTATAGAACTCGAGGATCATTCTTAGATGGATTAGTAATTATATTGCTTACTTATTAAAACGCTAGAAATAAATATTCCTGAAAATTTAACTGGTACTCAGATCCTCTGAACACCCCATAAAACAACATACCTTGTAAATAACAAACAAACAAAAAAAAAAAAAAAAAATCTAAATATCCCAAAGAGGGTATTGCATGGTTTGCAATGAAAACAATTTTTTGTAATTCGACACTTTTAGTTTAAGGATTGCGCTCTACTCAGCGAAACCGAATTTCTATTCAGTCAACACTCGTGCCCTCTAATAATTTTCAAATGTTTATTTAACAAATTATTCACCACCAACGCATGCTTCCAACTGTGGGGTGGCTTTTTAATGAACCTTCGTGTTTTAACCAGCCATCTGCATCGGAAGAATGGAATGGTATTGCGCCAAATCCTCGCTCTTGCTTTAGCTTGGGAAAAACCTCGCAGTCATAACAGGCGCATCAGGAAACTGTCAATCTCTTTTCTTCCCCGCTCATCGCTTGCCATCTGCCCTAGTAGATACAAAAGGAACGAACAGACAGCATTGCTTCCCTATTTTCTGGGTCCTCGGTGGAAATGCGTTACTTTATTGAGTTTTGGCTTGCTGTTGTTCCCAAAAGGGCTCGGAATACAAAAGAAAGAAAAGTTGTGAGGAAAGTAATACTCGTATATATTTGTTAACCAGATGACATTGGCAGACATATTTTGAAACATCAATGGTTTATTTCAAACCCTGTGAGTATATGCAACCACGTTTAGTGTAAGACCTTCACAGCGTTTCGAATTACTGAATTCAACATGTCAATTCATTGTACGAGAGAGGCTCAAAAAGTGACTATTTTTGACGACAAATGGCGTTGGTAAGACAAACAAGTGTTATCATTGTGTGTTGCTGTCTGTTAAACGCGCCAAAACAAAGGTGCCGCTGATTCATAGGTTAGTTTTGATCACTATCGCGTCTATTAGTCGTCAGCATTTTGCATCGCGTTGTCACCATCGACGAGATCTGGATTCACCATTATTCATTGGAAACCGGGAAACCATAAGAAAATGGGTAGCTTCTGGTGAATTTGCTACAAAGAATGCGAAGTTGGCTTCTTCGGTCGGAAAAATGTCGACATTTTTTTTTTTTTTTGGTGTGAGGAAGGCGTCCTACTCATGAAATTATTTGAAAACGGAAAAGCGATAAATGGACAATACCACAGTGGGTTACCCCATTCATATAATGCGGTACTTTTAGAGAGAATTGCCCTGGTAGATAAAGTCAAACTCTACAAATATGAATGTTATACCAACTTCATATCGCATACACATTCACATAGTAATGAATATATATATAAAAAAAAGGGAAAGCCTATTAACGTATTACATTGGTGTTTTAAAATGGAAGATGTTTCATAGGACATACTTTATGGTCTAGTAAAATTAAAATAGAAAAAATGTGTCTTTAAGTCTACATTGAACACTTTTAGAACAAATTATTTCATTTTTAATATAATATTTTACTGTTATTTTTCAAAGAACAGAATAATGGCTAGACAATTGGTTCTCGCATATGATGCGGTAGAAACAGTTTTCAAAAAGCTAAATGTTTCAAAATTTTATCTCCCGTGTTAGATGGAATGCTTGAAATTTTTTTAAAATTTTGTAATTTTTTTAGAATCTTTTTGAAAATAATATTTTACTTGTTAATTTGTGAAATAACTTTTATTAAAGTTATCAAAATTTTTAACAGAAATTTCGATTTGAATAATTTTTATTAGTTTTTTCTTTCATTGTTAATCCCTTCAATTTATCTTAATCGCAAAAATTTATCTTTTTCACCATCATTGCAATGTCATGAAAAGAAAATTTCCGTTATGTTCTCTAAGCATTAAAAGACTATTGACAGTTTATTTTAGAGTAGTCTCTCTTAAGAAATAACCCACATAAGCTAAGTTCTGCAATATCCGGAAAACGCGGGCTGGAAGTACAATTACGGCCTATTTCGAAATTTAATTGCTCTTCAAAAACGTTTATCATCTTTATTCCTTTTGAATATGGAAGTTCATTTTCATAATTTTTCCTTAACCATGGAATGAAAAAAATTCCGAACTCTATATCTGCATATTCTATTCATTGATTTGGTTACTTGCTTACAATTTTGCTTAGTGAAGTTTCAGAAAGGATGCATGTTTTCATTTCCGTTTCTATATTCAACTAGGAATTTTCAAGCTTTTATTGTACCAGCTTTATACCGCAAACACTCCTGCGAGAATGAATAAAGTTAATTAAAAAAATGTTTCATATAAAGTTTTGCAAATAACAGATTTAGCCTTCAAGGGTGCTAACTTTTTTTTTTTTACTATATCACTATTTTTTTAATATTATTCCATCATCCTCTTCTCGTTATATTTCAAACATAAGAATTCCTACTGAACAGAAAACGCAACCTTTGATAGCAAAAAGAGTAAAAGAAACGGTTATATATATATATATATTTGCGCACGTGTGTGTGTGCTATAAAAATCAAATTATTCTATTAAATATTGAAATTAAATCAAACGATAAATTATTAAATTTAACATATTTTAAAAGCTAAATGTCATTATTACAACCGTAAAATGAACAAATTAAATATACCTTTACGTATTATATATATATATATATATATATATATATATATATATATATATTAACACTAATACTTCAATGAGGCGTCTACAGTTCAAACTTAAGGCTCCCGTCTACCTGCCTTTTTGATTTTGTGGAAGTAATATTAATCCTATGGAATTTCGACTTTTGTTCTCGCATCTTTACTATTTGAGCTATTTGAATGCAATCAAGTGCATCTGAAAGAGCAAAAAATAATGAATCCTTCTGTGGAATTACTTTTTTCCTCTAATTTTTAAAGTATTTTTTAAAGACTGGAAAAATCACGAACGAATCGTTAAAACAAGGACAATTGAAAATTATTTGGTAGTTTTTTGCTGCATACAGAAGCTAATAATTTTGTTTCCAGACTATAGAAATGAAACCTTCAAGCATAGTGACGTAGGACATCAAAAGTATGTTGCAATAGCTATTCTTTATTTTAAAGACATAGCATATAAAAGCAAAATTGACTGTCATATTTGCCACATTTTGTATGTGAAAATGTAGTTTCTTACTGACAGCTGCAAAACAGAGAGCGATGAATGGAAAATGAAGTAGATGTGCTGATAAAACAAGACGATAGACAGTGTGAAATGATTTTAGAGTTGAAAAATTAAAAAAAAATATCTCGCATATAAAAATACTTCTTAAAATTAAAATATTACGAAATTAATCATTGATTACAAAATATTTGCATATTGTGTTATCAGGTTTAATGTGTTTTCCCCAAAATATTCGTAAGATGAGATGTTATATGGATTTTTACTCTAAAAGACAAGGTACTTACTTATTTGATGAAAGTGTCTTACTGATTCATCTGAAATACTTTATGAAACTGATAGAACGATTGTTTTTATTAACGTTACTTAGAGAAGTAACACAAGTGCTATTGGTTGTGCACCACATAATTTTGAGCCTCGATCAAGTGACGAAGACGTCACTTCAGCTGGCACTTCCTTCTCCAAACTTCTACACCATGCCATCGGAAGGACTTGGGACCACGATTAGATTTAACGGACATTAGCCCCGCTACACGGTGAGTCTTTGGTTGCATAGAACTCGACGAAAACAGCTCCGTCCGCGAGTTTGTAGCCACCAATATTCTATGAGAAAGTTATGGTTTTTAACATTCATTTGCTCTATTCATATTTCTATTATTTAATTATTTTGTTCTACTCATACAATGCATTCTTGTATACATTTATAATATTATACTTTTGTTTTCATGCAACCACGAAATAAAGTCCCCGATTACTTTTCAAAATAAAGTGGGAAATGTACATGATTTTTTTAATCTGATTTCTTCCAATCGATTCAAATGGTTTCAGTTTGAATTGTTATAAAATTTCATTGAAGTATTAGTGCTAATTACAGAGCTCAATATGTAGTTAATATGTATACAATCATTTGTTTTATTCTTTTTGATGTAATAAACCTTAGAACCTTTGGTTGTTATACCTGTTTTTTGTGAAACCTTGCATAGAATATTTTGATGTGTATTTTTTATAATTATTTTATTACGTATTAATATTATCTGAAAACGGTGCAACAAAAAGAATTAAAACACACACACCGATTTAGAATAAACGTTGATTTATTTGAGATACGAATATTTTACAAGCAAATTATTTCATATTCTATTCTATTTCTACAGACTACAGTTATGGAAGTTATTACTACAAACGATTGTTTTTAATTCAAAAATAACTCATAATTATTTTATGAAAAAGTATGAAATTGATGTACCAAACTATATTTTGACAGAGCGATTGTTAATTGCAATTTTCTACACTATTTGACGTCATCTAGTAGACTTCGGCTCTCTAAGCGTTTTTATTTATTATTTAGATACTTTATTATTTCATGTAATCTATTGTACTCATTTATATTTATCATGTAATGATATTACTCTACTTCATAATTCAGTATGCATTGCATCGGGCGTATTTTCTTTCGGTTGATGATCATAAATAAAGCTCATTTATAGATTAAGTTTCTTATCTATTACATGCATCATAAAAGTAATTCTAGGACTTTTTTTTCAATTAATTTTCATTTTCGAAGATCAACGGTAATGGATCTTGTTTGTGATAATTCTATCAATTCGCGCTCACGCGTGTCGATAATTTACTTAAAATTTTTCCTGCTGTTGTACAAGGTTAGTTGCAATGGATCTAAAGTGCTATTTATGGCTTTATTGTTCATTGTTTCTGCATACATTGCTCACTTAAAATGTCTTTGCATATATAACCATAATTGACATTTTAGTGTACTTAAAATAAATTGAAATATTTTTTCCACTAAAAATATAAAGCTCTCAAATTCATCACTTTGAACTGGCATGGAAATTTGGAGAGAGGAGTGCCATTTCATGTGTCATCTTCATCACTTGACCACTGACATTATTACGAAGTCCATCACCAATATCTCGGTTTGCTTCTAAGTACGATGTAAGTAAACAACCAACCAGCAACAATTTGTATTCATAATTTATTAAATCCTAAGATATCCTTTTTTTTTTTTTTTTTTTTTTTTTTGTAACGTTAGGGTATTCACGAACTTTCATTTAACTAACACCTGGGGTTACTTTCTAACTTTATATTTAAAACTCTAATTTTTTCTTCTTATGTGGTTATTCAAATTAGATGAAGATAAGAAGTGTGATGAATTGTGAACTGAGAGAGAATAGTGATACATGCGCGAAATAGAATTGAAAGGAAGAGTAAGAGAAATGATAACGAGAAGTCGGTAGATGTTGGCGAGTTAGAAATTGGAGTGAATCATTATAGTTGATCGGCTGTGATTGATATAGGTTTGACGTGACTCCTGATAGAGTATGTAGTACTCGGCATCAAAACTGCTGTTTTCGAGAAATGCCTCACACGAAGCTAGGGAATCGATGAGCTAGAGCTTTATTCTTTAATTCTATGCTAGATTCAGAGACACTAAGAGTTATTTGAAGGAGAGCGGTCTTGGATAATATGTGGGAAAAGCCTAATAAGCAGAGCTTGTATTTTTTTGCCGTCTCTTTTTTTTGGAATTGGAGGCCTTACTGATTACTTAATTAAGCTTTATGATATCTGTAGATTTAAATAATGAGGGGGTTGCCTTTCAAAGATAAGGCAGAAGGGACACGGACTCGAGACTCGATTCCGACATAAACTAATAAGAATTAACTGGACCTCGGACGACCCATATGAAAATATGAACAGTGAAATACCAATTCATATGTCATTATTTCATTTGGCCACGGCTCAGAATTACGAGGTGTGTAACGGGTTCTCACGCGCTTTTCCTTTTGACAAATTTTTCGGGCTACTTTATTGCATTATTTGAATAGAGATCTTGCCTTTTGAGAGAAATATTATTCATGTAAATTAGCTTTACTAGGTAAGAAGTACAGGGAATAGGAAATTTTCACACAAAAAGAGAGATAGGAGGTGTATTAGGGATATTAGAGATTAAAGGAGATAGTGATGCAGTAACGAGATTCATGAGCGCACAATACAGGTGCGAGAAAATCTCAGGTTGTCTTCTAAAAGTATTTACTTGATTCGGATCCAATCATTTTACTGGACTTGGATCCAGAATTCATTCGCTACTGTTTGATGCTGTTAAGATAAGTAGAGCTCTCAACCGTAATTTCTTTCGAAAAGCTATTTGATTTTGATAATTCTTGAAGCCTTAACGCCCCCCCTCTCTCGAACTTTTATAAATAATATATTATGTTACATTTAAAAAAATATTTTTATGCTTTTTAGTCCAAATTTAAATTAAAGCTTGGTTTAAGAAAATTATATTAATTTAACCCCTTTTAGTCTGGAAATTTAAGACTAAAAAGCCATTACTATACGTGAGTCCAAAATTTCAATTCAATTGGAGTTGTCAAGTGCAAGCATATCCCCCCCCCCAATTATTCCCGAGTCCGTCACTGATTGAGCATATCATAGTATCGTATTTTCATCATAGTTATTCGTGTATGCAAAAATTCTTACTCTATCGGAATATAGGAAGTGAGATAGAATTTGAGTACAAATTTTGAACTCTAGAAAGACATATATACATATGAACATAACAAGTTAAATAAAAGTTTCTAAAATAGCTTTTGTGTCATACAGAAGAGAAATCAATTACATCTACTCATGACTGAAGTAGATGTAATTAGTTATTTTTCACGCCTGCAAAATATGTGTGTAATGCATAGCACAAAACCTTTGATTAATAATATTTTCTTAAATAACTAAGTCTTTCCCATGATAAAAAGGAATAAGTGTGCGATTTAGTTAACTATGTAACTGTTAGAGAAGAAGATCTTGACCATTGTTTGTCTGTGACCCATGGAAAAGTCCGAGATCCTCGTCGGTTTCGTTAAGTCGATGGTTTAAGTCCTTATGCTATTTACGAACCGTCGTGTAGCAGAGCTGATGCACGTTAAATCTGTCGAGACTCTCAAGTCCTTCAGTTGGTATGGTGTAGAAGTTTGGAGAGGGAAGAGCAGCTCAGGTGTTGTCTTCGTCAATTGATGGAGGTTCAAAATGACGATGCCCGTCGACAATAGCCCTTATGCTGTTTCTAACTGTGTGACATTAATAAACAATCAATCAAAAACTCATTGAAAAGCAACGAATCATTTTTACATCTTTACGAAACATTTTATTTGAGATTCTTAAGAATGTATTAAAAGCAGTGTATTTCAAATTTTAATAAATATTATTGGTATTTGTTCATTCTTTCTCTGAATTGCAAATTAGTATTATTCGCTTAAAAGATAGATTTTTGTTAACGTTATGAATATAGCTTTAAATACTTTTCTACAATCCTTTCATTGTTCTTTTAAAGTACGAAACATTACAATTTGTTGCAAGTAAATCAAATGATCATGTAGAAATGAGCAGAAGAAAAAGAGAGCGAAAAATATAATTTTAATATCATTATTTATGGAATTTGATAAGTTTTGAAAACGAATTTATAATTTTATCTTAGTTAATTCGTTTTGTGTACTCTGTAAAACGCGTAAATGTACTGTAAAAATAACAAAAAAGAGACGATGTTTCTTCTTTATCCATAACAATTATTCGAACTACTAATAAGAAACACTTGCTTTTACTTAGAATGAACTTGTTCGCTAGCAAAGTTCGACTTTATTATTTCTTATTTTCTTCCAGTTTTCTTATTAATTCCTTTCTATTTAACAAATTTAACGATATTTCGAAAATATAAGAAGAGTCACACCCACTCTAGTTGGACATCAATTACTTTTGCCGTTTTGGAAATCTAGAAGATTTATTTTTAGAATTTAAAATATCCTTCCATGATTCAAAATCATTATCACAGATTTGAGCAATTTTTTTAAAGCAGTAATTATCTAACGTCTTTCGAAGATTCATTCAACAGATTCCATTGAAAGAGAAATATAGGCAAAAATATTTTTGTCTCGGAAGAATATCTATATTTATTATCAATACATCTTACCAATGGTATAATTACTGTCATATTATGTGCAATCGAGTCTTTTTTTCCGAATAATTTTTTTCTTACATTAACCCTTTTATTACGAGACTTACTACAGTCATTAGCAGACGTAAACAATTGATTCAACTCTCAAAGTGTAATTAATTTATCACACTTTTATATTCATCAGATTTTTCTTATCAGATCTTAGTTTATATTCATCTTTTATTCTTTTAATGACACATTTACCTCTTCTCTCCTTTAAAACCTTATTGCAAACGGTTTTTATTCAAACATTACTTTTATAAATAATAGCAATTTATTAATTTCCCCTAAATAAAGAGTCGATTGGATCGTTGCAATGTACACATCTTTCTAAACAAATTGCACTTTCATAACGCCTATAAATCTCTACGAATAATACTAAAACCATCCTTTATGAGACACAATGCAACAATTACCAGACTCAAACAACTCTTTCAAAAGTACGAAACTTCTCACAACCTCGCCGCGTCATCAGATCTCGAGATGAGCTGAGTGGTTTTTCTTCTGTATCGCGGCCCAGCATCTTTGGAAGCTAAGACAGGGAGCGGGAGACTGCTTTGGTGATGGATGGCCACCCCACTCCCCGCTTCCTTCACTTCAATCTGGATGAAGTCAATTCATCAAGGAACGGGGGGGGGGGGAGGCAACAAACTAATTTCCTTCCACAAGGAATCCCGCGTTGCTGCTGCTAGTGCTGTTGCTTACAGTTTTTTTCCTTTCTTTCCTCCAGGGCTCTCTCTCTGGTTTTTTGGCAGCTTGTTGCGGCTGGGTTATTGTTTTGATCCACGGTTGTGGTGGTTGGTACGGCTGCGAGGGTTTGGATCGACCTGTTTTGATCGAGATCGATCGTTTGGTTGAAAGGTGTGATTGACTGTTTTAAGACGGTTGCTTTTTAGGAAATCCTGCTGGAGTGAATTTTTGTTCTTACTCAATGAAAATTAAATCACTCATTGTTTCAAAGTGTGACGATTACAACGCAATGTTTGTTTTCCTGGAAATTTTGTTTGGTAGGATTTCGGGTCTCGGTCTAGTAACCAAGACATCTTTTATAAGGACAAATCAACTTATTTTATGACAAGTTTAAGGGGTTTCAGGGCCCTTAAACTTCAAAATTTTTCTCATTTGAAAAATATATATATACGTTAGAATCCCATCTTTTTTGAATATTTTGATGTCATTTGCTTAACGATACCACCAAAACTTCCAGA
The DNA here is from genome assembly GCA_019974015.1 of Nephila pilipes. NCBI lineage: Eukaryota > Metazoa > Arthropoda > Arachnida > Araneae > Nephilidae > Nephila > Nephila pilipes. The sequence continues at coordinate 139,143 of BMAW01073903.1, forward strand.
ATTATCGGGAAAAAAAACTAAACTTTATTCAACTCTCTCTCTCTCTCTCTTTTTTTTTTTTTTTTTTTTTTTTTTTTTTTTTTTTTTTTTTTTTTTATTTTTCCTTCATTTTTCTCAAAACAAGCAAACAAAATTTAGCTTGTGCGCCTGATTTCTCTGAATAAATTAATCATATTAATTTAAAAAATTCCGTGTACATTATCAAAATAAATTTTTCTTAATGATTTTTTTTCATCACTTTTCAGACAAATTATTAACTGAAAATTTTTATAAGAATTTTAATGGATTTTAATCTTAAGATTTCATAATTCTCTAAATTATTGTATTTAATTTTTTTTTCTATTTTTTTTAAATATGTAAGACTTCAAAACCGAAAACTTGTTTTACTAAATAACACTATTTATTTAATCCCTGCAGTACTTCAAAATCAGCAAAATATTGATTTTTCATAATTTTGGAAAATGTCCAATTTATATTTCTTTATAGTTTTTTTAAAGATTTCTTTAAAATTACAAGAAAATGTGAAAAATAATGTAATCATATATATATATATATATATATATATATATATATATATATATATATATATATATATTATATGGTCAAGTGTTAAGTTTCTGCTTTGTTTCATTCACAAGATATGTTGGTTTGAAAAATGTTTTTTTCTCAAACACGGATAATAGCTATGTCCTGAGACACCTTAAATAACCTCAGTTTTTTAAATTAGAAGCAAGAGAAGTTAGATTTTAACATTGAGATATCAGTATATATAAAGAAAATCACATTTATAGCCATACATTATTATGCAAGAGTAATTAGTAATGAATAGCAACATTTACGTTTTGTAAGACGTATTTTGCAGTACATTTGGAAAGTATTTGATACATCTTGCATAAAATCCACTCTATTTATAACTTTACAGAGTACTTATGAGCATGACATTATATTTAGGTTTTAAAATTCAACTTTCTAGTGATCAAATTCTATTTATCGTTCTTTTTGTATTGACTGAATGTTTACTAATGTCACACTCAGTAAAAACACAAGTGCTACTGGGACGGATCTCTCAGTTTCGAACCTCCATCATATGAAAAAGACTACACCTGAACTGGCCCCTTCCTCTTCAAACTTTCACACCATGCCAACGGGAGGACTTTGGACCTGTATCACATTTAACGTGGATCAGCACGCGTAGGATCTTTAGCGACACCAGGGCTTGAACCTCTGACTCGATGAAAACAACGTCGGTTATTTTCTGATTTTATATATTTAAAAACTTCCACAAATTTCTTTCCAATCAAATGAAACATGATCCAAGCGAATTAGACGAAAATAGAAAGTATAATTAAATGATTTAAGGATAGTAATATAAAAGCAAAATAGAATTGAAAGTGAAGGTGGATAACTGATAGTGAGTAGTCAGTAGATGTCAATAAGCTAGAAAATTGGAGTGGATTACAGTAGTTGATGTTCTGTGATTAAAATCGGTTGGAAGGGATTCTTGACTAGAATAAGTGGAAAAAGAAGTCGAACCTTCAGGATTCGAGAAGTAGCTATTTCTGCACGGGTGAGTTGGTAAGCTAGACTTTTATCGTTTAATTCTAAACAAGGATTCAGGCGCATTGAGAACTAATTGAAGAAATTTAATAAACATTGCTTGTATTGTTCCTGACGTCTCTTCAATAGGAATATGTGACTTAACTGACTAATTTTTACTCTACGATGCCTGTGGTGTTAAACAATGAGAGGGAAGCGTTTATCATCTTTACTATTTAGACAGATAAATTCAGTTAAATAATGCCATATTTTTATTCTTTTCAGATTCAAACAGTCCGAATGACTTCAACTACGCAGCTCATCCGGGGTTTTACGATTATTTCCCAGGATCTCATCCTCACGGACCAATGACGGATTTTCCGGGAACGGTACCCATTGGTCCTCCCACTAATAATGTCATGGAGCACGCGAATCCTTTAAATAATGGTAAGTGATCGAGATGGATCATCGTTTTCACAAACTGTGTGCATTTAACTTTTAAAAATTAGTTACGGCTTCACGTGTTAAGAATTTAGAGCCCACGAATTTCTATTTTCTAGAGCCGTATTGACTCAATTTTGAAGGCTTCAATAAGAAACACTTTTCCAGTAAAATCAAAATGATTCGCGATAAATGTTACATCCTGATGACAACATAACGTTACAAAAAATGTCCCAACTTGTAAGAGTTACTGTTACAATACTAAATAAGTGATAAAGCTTTGGGACAAATTAAATGAAAAGAATTCCTTAAAGTTTATGAAATTATAAATGTTAAATGGGACCTCTACCAGAAACACGAACGATATCCAGTTGATAATAGAACTTTCAGAGGGTGACGCTTTGTACCCTGGGAAGGAGGAGATTATAGTTGACCTTGAGTGCTGGTAGAGTTTCAACCATTTCAACCTCGGCCATTGAGTTCCAAGAAAGCTTGTTCAGTCAGTTTTTCATTGCTTTTATACACTAGATCAAAAGGGTATAACTATGTGTATCATTTCACAAAAAAAAAAAAAAGTATAACTTAGAAAAATCAACAAATGCGCAATTTTTCCAATTAAATGAAAAACTGAATTTAAACGTACGATTTTAAACTTTATTTAGAGGACGAAATAAACAAATTTAAGTAAAACATAATTTTTTTTAGTATCGAGCTTTTATTTAAACATGAACGAAAAGGTATCAAAATAATTTTTAAATGTAAATTATATGTAATTTATAAGGCCCTTAACTCAAATACCTAAGTTATTATGGATGAATTAAATACCATGGCTACTTGTTTATTACAATGATATTAAAAAGGTATTATCGCCTCAAACTTTTCTTATTAAAAAAGTTATTTTTATACATTTTAGTCCATCTTTAAATGAAACAATCAATTGAAAATGTTTTTTTCTTACGTAATTTAATTCATTTTAGTTGAAAATTTGATTAAAAAAACAATTACGTGGGCTATACGTGTGTACAAAATTTAAACTTAAATAGCCGATGTTAAGTGCAAGGCCAGTGCCCCCTCCCCTTCCGTCCCTTGAACATATCAAAGTACTGTATTATCATCGGAATCATACGTGTATGGAAAATTTCAGCCCTATCAGATGATAGAAAATAGGTTAAAATTCGAGTTAAATTTTTAGTTGGAAAGACATATATATGAACATAAGTTAAATAAAAGCTTATAAAAATATTTTTAAAGAAAAAATTAATTATACTTCATATATAAATAAATTATTAAACTATAAATATTGGTATGTGTAGATTATAGTTAAGCTGAAGTTTCTGATATTAATAGTAGAATAAAAATTGCTTCATATTCGAACACAGTCCTTTAGCATTAAACGAAAAAAGCCTCTTCCTGCCTCTCTTTTTTTTAAAAAGAAGTTTTAAAATAAATTTACATGAATAAATTTTCTGCTGCAAGTAAAATGTTAACGAATTATTACTATGTCGTTTCTGTTAATCATTTGTAAAACCAACTTATTCCACCACTTGTTGCTTTTTTTTTATATCTCAGTCCATATTATAGATTTTAAACAAAAACATAACTCTGTCCATTATTTCTGCCAATGGTATCCAAATGATACTGATGGATTATGACAAGATTAACTTATCATCCTGCCTTCGTAGGCGCCTCTCTCATTCCTTTCCCCCGTAAAAGTAATGGCTCCACCTCTTTCCTCATCACCTGTAACCGATTAAAAGTCCGAGAAGTCCCTTTCAATCGACACTGCTCTGCAACCTGCGTTCTTCCGAATCAAAATAGTTTAATAAGAAAAATTTGACGGGCCTTGCCTGTACCACTTGACTGATGAGCTCACAGGTGAAGGGCATCAATTGTTTTTGGTGAGGATGAAAGGGGGGGGAGGATGTTGGTAGAGAAGCGAATACTCAGCATGGTACAGCAAAAGTAACATTAGACCATAGAAGCGGTGACTTTTAGTCAGTACGCATGCGTCAACCAAGCTCTCTAATTGACAGAGGTGAGGAAGTGAACAAGGGATATTAAAATATAATTCCTGAATGAAATGAAAGATGTAATTTCATCGAGAAAGCCACTGCAAAGGATAAATAAACACAAAGTAATCAACATTTTTAACAGTGAATGATTATTTATTCGACCTTGTTGTGGATTTGTTTTGAATACATCTGAGAAGCTTCGCCCACTTTCCATTTTAAGCTTAATTCCCTCTGAATGTTGATGAGTTAACGTGGAAGTACTTAAAAAAACTTCTACGTAGAAACTTATTTGAATGTAAGTAAGTAGAAGAAGTTTTGTAACAACGTGATGCCATTTGGGTGCGATAAATTGAAAAAAAAAAAGATTTAAAAAGTGCTAAAAGGAAGACAGTAATAATTCTGAATAATCGTGATCTAGAGTGGCGAATCAGATATATGACTGCATTTGTGCATGTTTATACTATGTATGATACGATATAGATATAACTATGTAGTGTACATCCCAGTAAAAGAGGTCTCACGCGCATTTCACTTCAACCAACCTTTTGGGACTTTGCTACGGCGTTATTTGATTCGAAAACCTCTTCTGGAGAATGAGCCATGAATTATGTAAATTTTCATCTATACATTGTAGTGAAAAAATGATCAGAAATCGATACTGAGATGGTTTTTAAGGAACGAAGTTAGAGGAAAGAGTAGTAGAGAGAGGAAGACATAAGAAAGTTTAGATAGGGTGATGGAAAGAAACGCGTTTTTATACTGAGAAAGAAAAGCAACCTTGTACACGACATTTATTGTCAGGAGATTGTAATATAGTCGGTTTGCTGAGATTGAATAGTGATCCGTTCCTGACTCGGATCCAATTTTAAAGCTATTTCAAGTAAGTAAATTTTTCTGATACTCGTTTGTTGAGGACTCATAAAGGTTTATGCTCCATATTTGTAATAATTGGTTTCTGGTACACTCTAAGAAATGAAAAAAAAAAAAGTCAGTTTGATTTTCTTCACCAACTCTTTTCTGCGTGAACCTTTATTGAGTTACGATGGATCAACGCCTTGATGGTAGCAATGCTGGGGCGTCACAAAGAAATTGGTAGCGATAACCGAAATCGATGAACAATCGTGAATAATACGGATTTTGAAAGGAGTTCTCCGAGCAAGACGAGGCGTTTGGATGCAATCCTCTGCTACCGACGTTTGCTTTAAGATGGAGAAAGAATGCGATAAATGAGACAAGATGACTTCGTCGTAAGAGTTTCGGAAAATCCAGGACCTTCATAACAAAAACAAGCTGCACATTTCTTTCAAGATGTTCATGCTTTTAGTTACATATACATTTGGAACCCATTAACTTGCAAGCCCACAAAACTCGCGATTTTAATATGGCTCCTTTTTTTTATGAGGTTCAGATTAATCTTTTTACAGATGACTTCAAGACTTCCGATTAAGAGAAGACATTAAAATACCTATTTCTTTTCTTCCTATTTTATACATCGCGAAATAAACATGCCATGCTGATCCAATTTGCGATAGCAAATTTATACTCCGAATGAGAGAAATTAGAAGCAACAGAAAGAAATAAGTCAAATAATGCTTGAGTGTCTAAAAATGAGCAAAAAAAAAAAAAAAAGAAACACAGGAGTAAAATAGAAATCTTTTACGAAACCGCAAGTATTCTGATTGCAAATTCAGACGGAGACTTTCGTCTCAAAAGAGAGAAGATAAAATTCCGACTAGGAAGAGATGAACAAAAAGTTGTCTTCGAGATACATCCTTTCAAAGTTTGGGGCTAGGAGAGGGTCGATCATTTTAATACTTTTTATTTCTCTTTTTTAGGACTTGAATGAATGCATTAGGTATGAATTACCCTTTTTTAGAGAGAGAAATGTTCCAGTTTGATTTTCTTTCTTTTCTTTTTTTTTTTTTTGTAAGAGATTATTTTTCAGGATCTCCAGTGATCAGAAAATAATAGCTGTACATTCGACCATTTTTATGGGTGAAATTTTAAGAATTACAAATTTCTTTTCCCTCGTATAAGTGAACTCCGTAATAACTAAGAATAATGTCTAAAAATTGTAAACGTAACTTAGAAAATTCATATAGAAGTTGGAATTTATATTATCACTCAATTTATTTTAATACTGTAACTCTCAATTCACTTAACTAGCGATTTAGTGATCATGGATCCTGAGACTAGCAAAAGCTAATAGGGTCCATTAGTGTTGTATTATACAATTAAAACACAATTAAAGTGAAATGCGTTTATTTTTTGGACGTATATTCTCCTATTTCCTTACTACTGCGCGCTGAAACGCCCTCGTTCCGGGGCCCCCCCCCATTTAGCTTTCTAAGCGCTAAGGAAGTGTTACTGCTTTCTGTTTGGATCGTTTCTTGCACAATAGAGCAGAATGAGTATATACAATTTCAGCACTTAATCTTTTATTCGCTTAGTGTTAGTGCATGACATGAAAACAATATGATATGCATTATAAACAAATACATATTTGACCAACCAAGTTCATCAACAAAAATTTTTTAAGTGTATTCCACTAACTCAGTTTTCTTAAGCTGCTTTTGTCAAATGTCAAAGAGCCTGAACCAAACTTGGAATACATTCGCAAGCAGAAAAATGTCCCAATTTTCTCATAATTCTTGTAAAAATGTCCCAATTTTCTCCTAATTCCAATAAAAATGTCCCAATT
>BMAW01073903.1:145842-272977 GCA_019974015.1 Nephila pilipes
TAAAAATGTCCCAATTTTCTCCTAATTCCAATAAAAATGTCCCAATTTTCTCATGATGTTGAAACGCATATATCCATTTATTATACTGAATCTTCAAAATTTAGAAACATTCCACAAATACGCCAGTTTGCACTTAAACATGTACGAGAGAGTATCATAAAGTTTTGATTATTATTTTTTAGAAATAAATGAGATATATTTGGATAAAATGTATTCTACATATTAATCGAATCTTATTTACATGATGTTGTACATTCCAGATATTCATGTTGATATGTTTGATTTCAGGAAATCGAAGATTTAAGTAGCAGTATCGTTAATATTTAATAATAATTTAAAATAACTTAAATGGAAAACTGAATCTTTGCTTATTATTCTTAAGACTTCTCTACATAGTCACCATTCAAAGTGGTACATTTCTCCCAGCATTTCTTGACCGTTGCGAGACTGACAGAGGAGCTGTAGCTTCTTAGTGTTCCCTTCTTTCTGTCAATAGGTGGTAAACAATTGGAAAGTGTAGAAATTGATTTATTGAATGATGTATAACAATTCGACTTATCTCAATAGACACATAGCACATATTTTATCCAGATGTTCCGGTTATTTCTTAGCAATAACTATTTAAAACTGAACAATACCTTCCCCCTCCCCATATACATTTAAATGTTTGCCTCCATTAATGATATAACTCACTCTTTCTCCTTCTTTTTGTAATTTAATAATCATGAAGGGATAATGATTCCTTTGTTGATTTCTTTTTATAAGGAAGCCTTACTTTTTCCCCCCACAGGTGTCGCGGGCCTCGGAGCCGATGCCCCCTACATCAGTACTCCATCTGACTGTCTTGGCTCAAGATCCAGTCCTGAAAATGTCTTGAGCAGCATGCCAGATGGAAGCTACGTTCCGAACAGCAGGCAGAGACCGCAGGACAACAACACTTCATTTTCGCCCTTCATGCCTAATCACGTTCCATCACACATGACAGAAACAAGAGTCTGGTGACAATCGATATTATCTCAGTGGACATCGCCCTGTGTTTCTGTGACCGCCGTCACAACCAACTAAACAGTAACGCATCCTAGATACAGATCTTACCCACTGCAGACATTTTACTCCAAGAACTGCAATTGTGATAAGAAATTTAAAAATATCATGGGATGTTGATTATTTGACTCGCATCAATTCAAAGGCCTTGCTACACTTACGCTTTTCGCCTAGGCAAGATATATATCTTACTTAGCCAATTTCAACTTTTATTCGAGGATAACTTTGGTTTAAAAGCTCCAGTCTTGCATTTTATGGATTAACCGATACGGCTATGCCAGATACACTCAAATCTATTTCTGTACAGGGGATAGGGACCACATAAAATAAAAGGCACACAAAAAATTTCTAAAACTTTGTAAGTATTTGTAAAATATATTGTTTGCAACACTTTTTTTTCAAAAAAGAATTAAATTCATGTAATAAGTTGGAATTGCATAATAAAAGCCCTCCACATAGAAAATGTAACTCAAAACTTCCTGATGTATCAAGAAAATGATTCTCCAAACAAAGAAGACAAAAATTAATTTACGCGTGGTAATATTTTTAAATATTTTATTTGCTTATACATTAAAAATTACATATTTGTAAAGCTCAAAATCTGAGATGAAAGCCTTTGTTGCTTCAATCATCAAAATCTCAAAATGTACATATAAAGTCAAGAACATTGATTTTCTTGAGAACAACTTGTTCAAAACCCCTTTCATCACTTGAAGATGATACCTCCGACACGTTCAGAATCTGCTTTTTTGGTAATTTAATGCAATCGGTGATCAGTTTTAATTTTTATTCATATTATATGCATTTTTATGAACATTTTTTTCGCATAAAAATGGGGCGCATATAAACATGTTTGACTGTACGTCCAACAAAATCGGGGATGTTGTGATTAGCCATATTGATTCACTAATAGAGAAGATTTGACTATAATCTATATTCATCGTCCAATTACGCGTAGATTTGTTGTTGTTGTTTCATTAATAGAACGAGAGAAACAAATCTTAATCAAACAGTAATCCAAATTTCCCATTTTATCCTCGGGGTAAAAGTAAATATTTTGGGTGCAAAAAGTGTGGGTGTGATAAAGCCTTTGTTCTATGAGAGTTCTCCGTATTTGCAAGACTTTGCATCAAATGACGGTGTTCATCTATACGGATTTCTACTGTCTGGAGTTTAGCAGATTAAATCTAAACACTTTTTTGCTTTTGCAAACGTTGGAAATCACTAAAAAGTGATTATAAAGAACTGTACATATGGTGTCTTTAAATGTTTCTGGGGTGTTTAATTTCATACTCCTTATCATTTATGATTTCATAGTCTCTTGTAAATATGCTATGTAAAAAAGCTCTTATATTAAATGCATTACACACACAGAGATATGCAAGACACTGAAAAGTAAAAGTGACAAATTAGGGCATTATGTTTTCATCACGGAGCCTTTTAGTCATACTTGGATGATATCCGTGTTTCGATTATCAGCCGTAAATGATAAAATTGCTTCTTTTTCGTTTTTTTAAAGGCGGTACTGGTAAATACGACACATAGATTAATTAGAAAAATATTTTATTCAAGGAAAAAAAAATTCGCGGTTTTTTTTTTTTTTTTTTTACAGAAATTATGCTTTCCACCCCTTTCGTTTTTGTAAAAAATGCTTTATTTTCATATATTTTAATTTCTTTCCCTTTTTGATACAAAGAATGTTTCTCAAAACCTCCTGTCTTGATTTTTATGGACATTCATTTACGAAGATGGTTCAAAAAGCCCCTGCATTTGACAACAGATAACGTTGCTAAGAGAAATTGGTGTTATCATTTTTGTGCTATCCTCTATCAAACGACGCTAAATTAATTTAACACTGGTGTATAGGTTAGTTTTGATTTGCTAGTCATTTTGTGACTAATCAAAATTTGATTTCTGCTAGGTCGAGTTTTCACCGTTGCTGAGACTTAAATTGATCATTATACACCAGAGACCAGGCAACAATCAAAACAATCGGCGAATCTTCTCCAAAGAAGGCGAAGACGGCCGGAAAAGTTATGGCGACGATTTTTTGAGATGCAAAGGACGTAATACTTATGGACTTCTTATAAAAAAGGAAAACTGTTTTCTGGACAATACTACAATGAGTAACCCCATCCCCATTCCTAACCGGATACTTTTTGAACCACCTTTGAGTAATAAATTTTTAAAACTTTTTTGTAAATTCCTTTTTTCTTAATTTAAGATGCATTTACTGGATAATCAGTACTGCCTAAGTAGAGAAAAAAATATTAATCATGGAATGGAAATCGTAAAAACGCAAAGCAAAATTTTACGAAGGCAATTGCTCAAAAATGGAAGAAAATTTTATTAAAAGGCACTTGTTTTCCGTATTGAGCAATATTATGCTTGTCAGTTCAGTTTATTTCCTTATCTTTTCAAATTATTATTGTGTGGAAATTTTTATCATTGGTCCTGTAAATTTCAGATTGTAATGGATGGTATTAAAATATGTATTTATAACAACTTATAGTGTGTGTTCTTTTATTACACTAAACATAATGACAATGTCTCGATAAAGAATACTAGAAATAATCTTCACACAAACCAAATAATATTTTAAATAACTGTATTATAATCATTTTTATCCGGATAGATTATTGGCAACGCTGAATTTGCTAACAAAAGTAGGATCGAGTGGACAATAGAGTTCATGACACAGAATTCATAATTTAAAAAGCAAATATAAACGTTCCTTTAATAGTAATGATAATAAAATGTTTTTCTTAAAAAAAAAAATAATCTCAAACTCAATTATGGACGCAAATTCAAGACGAATGCGTTAACTGGATCTTGAAGAGCCAAAATCAGAGGACATATTCATTAATTTCGAAGCACATTTAAAAACTGAAATATATTATTATGTTTCACACTTAAAAGCAACGCTACTTACAACTATCTCGTAATTTTGAACTAGGGTAAAAAGACGAGGATGACATTTCAACTGGTATCTTCCTCACTTAACTTCTACATCATGCCAACATGAGGATTTTGAACCCTAAGTGATTTAACGTGTCTTATCATCACTACAGAAAAGGTCTATAAACTACACCGTTTGACATATTCAAGATAGATGGGATAGAATATAATGAAACTTAATGCGTAGACTGAGAATATATAGGTAAATATAAGTGATTTTATTTACAAGAAGATAACTTTAAAACAACGTTGAAAATGCAGGAGGATCAGTAGGACCACCTCTCGTAGCAATGCAAGCAGCCACCCATCGAAGGTACAGATTCATTTAGTATGTGCGGATAGTATTCTTCGGAATGGAGGCCCATATGCTTTCAACCATCCTCCAAATTTCATCTTCTGATTGAGACAAGGGAAGATCAAGCAAACGGGGGCAATCGCATCTCAGATAGGCTCGATTGGTGAAAGTATAAACGATACTGCAGGCCGAGCACTCTTTTTTGGAAGAGATCATTTTGTAACGGCTAAATGTAAGGTACCATAACCGACTTCAGTACTTCATCGACGTGTCATTGTGCCTCTGATGCGTTCTAAGAGTGACCTTCTATCCTGTCTGATGACATCTAAAACTATTATGCAACTTTGGCAAGCAGTGATTTTCAGCAGTATGGCGTTCAACAATAGTGGCCCTATTTCCGTGATGCTTCCAGACTTTCCCCTTCGACTATCAAGCGGAAAATAGAACTGAGACTCGTCACTGAACACCTCATTGTGCCATTCAGTCGTCGAAAAAGGCTCGGTCCTGAAATCATTGCAATCTTTCACGTTGTTGGTTTGGCGTTAATGGTAGTCTTCGAAAAGAGCGGCTTGAGTGCAAGCCTTTTTCAACAAATTATTGTGAAACTGTTCTCTCACATACTGTCAAAAGATCTCTGCACATTCCACAGAATGCCAAGAGTAGTTGATTGCGGTGCTGCCAATGCGTCGATCCATACATTCTGTTGTATATCATAATGAACCTGGTCCTCCGCGACGACTCACATTCCGTTCTTCGATTTATCTGAGGAAAATTCTATGAACAATGGATACATTTACGTAAGTTTCAGCAGCAATATGATTGTAAGGCCATCCATCTGTACATAAGTGTATATTTGAATCCTTCATAACATCATTCGATTGTCAGAACTATCGATGACGTTATCGTTCAGTCATCTCTTACTCTAGCGAGTCTTCCAGAGTGTAGACCTTCTCGAAATTCTGGATTCTCTTGGCGGCAGAGAGTAGCGACTACTGGTTCAAGCACCATATCCTTCTCTTTTATCCAGTGCTTTAACCACGTGACCTAACTTGATTTTCAGATCATGATACGCTTAGCTGTATGCTTCCCGAAATATGCATATTTATTCAGTACAATTTCCAAGGAATTTGTTTTTTAATGCTTGGCACCGTGTAAAAGTTTCATTAAAAATGTTTAAGTTCATCAATTCAAAAATGTGATTTCCTAAAAATTCGGCTTACAAAAGTAGCACTACAAAAACGTTTAAAATGAAGTATACGGTGCACTCCGAAGAACGTAATTTTTTGTTTGATAAGATTTTATGCCAGCAAAGGTTTTCTTTTCTGTAAACCTTAAGAACGTCTTATGCCCCTCCCCTCTTAATATAGTTTGGTGACCTATTTGAAAAGTAGCCAAAAATTTCCTCCTCCAAAAATCTCCAAAATACCCTTTATGTTTTACTTTAATCAACAAAAACTATATAAATAACTCACCGGGTTAAATACTCTACCGGGTTAAATTTTGTTCTTGTTTGCATAAACATAATTTTTATTTTAAAATAATTAAGGAGAAAATATCACTTTTATTTTTAATACTTCTTAGTTTAAGAACCTTGAATGATATCAACTCAAAACTCAAGAAACTCTTTGTCTTTGTTCCCTGAATATTAATGACTGACTGATTTATTGCTTGTTTAATTAACGTTGCACTTGGAAGAAACACAAGGGCTATTGGCGACGTACCTCTTAATTTTGAATCTCGGCCGTATGACGAGGACGACATCGAAGTGACACCACTCTCTCCAAACTTCCACACCACTCCCCGGGACGGTTTGGGAACTCGACAGATTTTACACGCATCAGCCCCGCTACATGGCGGGTCTTAAGTGGTAGTCAACTTCGCCCCCTTTGTATCTGCGGCATTTTAGGGCAATATATATCCACGAAATTTGGCATCAAAAGCCTCATTGCCCAAACCCTAAAATGGCGCCAATCTGGACGTGTATGCATTAGATCCGAGTTGAATATCATGCTGTTGATACCCAATTTTTTTACGTGCTTTTCCTTTTCCCATTTGGATTGTGAACAGGTATGAAATTTGTGATTGGAAAAAATAAGATTATTTAGTGTGAAAAAAAAGAGCCTTGGGCATTTAAAAGAAACATAGTAAAATGTTGTCAATATGAAGCTATTTCAAGGGCTTTAGGCGTACATTTTGCTCCGAATCGTTCCCAAAAATAATCTGTTATAAAAGAATTGTACAACATCAATTTGCATTACTTCCTGAGAACTTAAAAGTAATTCTGAAATCTTATCTTGAAGAAAGAGAAAATTAGGAAGAGGACAGAGAGTTGGTTGATTTTGAACCTTTTTAGAAAAACAACATTGGATTTGTCGGATCCAATACAAAATCAGGAAAGTAAATTTTCATCGTTAAAAAGTTACTACTAACTTTTGTGACGATCTAAAATTTTAAATGACATTTGCTAAGTTGAACTTGCATAAAACTATTTTTTCGTTAAATGTTTACGCTTAGCTATAAAAAGTTTTGGTTGTCTAATATCTCTGCAATTTTTTGGTCTGATAGTTTTTTTTTTTATGACGAAGACGTAGTTTTAAAACGTAGTTTCTAAAAGCTTTCAATTCGATTTTCATTCTAGTAGTTTCAGTTTTGAACTAGATCACTTATTTCGCTCTCCAGTTTGACAACTCGTTTTTAGGTAAGGCATGTAGATTTTTAATTAAAGTAATGCAGCATGCAATAGGAAAAAGAAACGAAATACACTACGGGACATAGAAAGTGCAACACTGAGAGGTGGCCAGAAAGTTCTGAAATTCGGCAAACAGAGAGAGAGAGAGACAGCAACGGACAATAAATTATTTCGAAATGATATGCATAATACAGAACAAGAACAGCGTCAGCTTAGTAGGTTGTAGAACTGCCGTGGACGGTGATACGCGAAGAAACACATCTAGGTACAGATTCAATGAGGGTACAAATGACGTCCTGAGGAATGGCTCTCCATTCCCTGTCAACCATTTGCCACAGTTCGTCTTCTGAACGCGGCAGTGTCTGCAAATGGCACCCAATCACATCCCAAATGTGTTCAATTAGTGAAGATCAGGAGAGAACGGTGGCCAGGGAAGCATCTGTGCACCTTGAAGAGCACGTTGGCTGATCGGAGTAGTGTACTGTAGGACTGATAAAGGGTGTTGGGCCCCCCCTGAAGGTAGGGGAGTGTCACCGGCCACAGAAAATCATCACATATCGTTGGGACATCATAGTGCCCTGAATACAAACTAGAGGTGATTTAGAATCGTATGCAATTAATCGATGTCAGAAATCGATGTCAATTGATTGTCGAATAATTTAGAATCGATGTCAATTGCGCTCCAAAACAAGAAGCCGCGCTGACGCGTGGTGGGATCGTTCCACGATTGCTACAGATTGTACCTATCTCCATGTCGACACCACACTGGTACGTGGCTACTATCATTGTAAAAGTGTGACTCATCTGAGAACACGATCCTGTGCCATTCCGTAATCAACATCGCTCGAGCCCGGCACCATTGCAGACGTTGGCGTCTAGGCTTTGGGGTCAATGGTAGTCTTCTCAACGGACGTCTTGAGTGCAGACCTCTAGCAACCAATCGATGGGAAATGGTTTTGTCGATATGGGAACATTCAGGGTATCTTGAACATGCTGCAGAATATAGGTATAAGTGGCTTCCAGGTCCGCACTGCTTGTCGGTGGATGTGTTGATCCACGCATGCTGACGTCACTCTGGTTCATCAACACCTCTCCAACTTGACACATTTCCTTGATCCAACCATCTCGTCACAGACAATGCCCTGTGGACGCGTCTAGGTGTGTGTCACCTAAGATTTACCGTATGGACCAACCTACTCATCTCAGTCCCATCGCCGTGCCTCTCGTAAAATCGTCTGTCTGCTAGAACCAACTCCGTTGACGATGGTCTGGCATTTTCTGAGACAAGAACAAAAAATTTTACGATGATTTTCCTAGCAGAAATACGGAACGAAAATTGAAAATTTTGCAGGTTTCTTCCCTTATATTTTCTTCAATGTACACTGGAGAGCTGCGCATTTCACATCATTCACATAACTCGATAACGTGCGTCTGCCCGTATATTTGCACAATTTTCTGCCCACTCCTTCTTAGTGTTGCATTTTTAGTGTCGCGTTGTGTATAAAATTAAAAATTTCTTTTCAGGGATTAAAATGAATTTATGTTGCCACAATACTATATACTACTATTATTAGTATTGCTGCTACTTCCCTTACTGCTATAATAACAGCAATAATAATGGGCTACTTAATTATGTGATACACTATTATAATCAGTTTCTTTACACGTACATTATTCATTTACTTTTGGAAAGCGGTCGCGGTAGCCAAGTGGCCATGGTCAACAGCTCGCGACCTTCGTTCTTTCCGTGGGTTCGTGTCCTAATTCCTTTAAAGATCCGCCGTGTAACGAGCTGATGCGTGTTAAATCTGCCGAGGCTCTAAGACCCCTCTCCCATTGCAGTGATGTGGAAGCTTGTAGAGGGAGGTACATCGTCCTTGCCATTTGACCGAAATTCACAATTACGAGGTCCGTCTAGTGTTGCCTCAAATTGCGACGTTAATAAACAATCAATCAAAAAATTACATTGGAAAATTCATTGGATATATACATACTTTTTTTTCTTTTCATATCTGTAAATAGACATTTCCAGAATGAGGAGGGAAATAATAAAATTACCAAATGAGTATGAGCTCATCAAAGAAACTGTCAATGTAAAAAATATTTTCATGCAGTTATTTCGTTTTCAATTCTAAGTATGGTCAAGAAGCCTCACTCGTAAGAGTACTGATATAATTTTTTTAAAAAAAGAACTATAATAAAATAAATTAAACTGTAGGACTTAATGAAATGAATTAATTTAAATTGCACTAAACTGAATGACTATTAAATGCTTTGAATAATGTGATATATAAGGATTCACTTCATATACTTACATTATTTAGTTTCGCTATATATATATATATAGAGAGAGAGAGAGAGAGAGAGAGAGAAAGAGAGAGTTAATTCCAATATTATAAGTACAACACTTAATTATGATTTTAATAAAGAATTTAAGGAGATAAAAATTCACTTCTTCATGTAACATGATTATGATCTTGTGATGATATAAGACTATTAATTACATAATTCAAGATATACTGTTCAATAATAACAAAGGTGACCTTCGGAGGGATTTTATTTGACTTGCCCATCACTAATAAATGCCATCGCATAAGTCCTTACGCAGTATGCTATGGACCATTAGTATCAGTCAAGGAGTATTATCGAAGGAAAGACGGACACACCACCCGTTTTTAGTCTGGGATACCACAGAATCGATTATCCTGGTTCACTTTTCCTAGTGATTCAACTACTTTGAGGATTTTTTTTTCTCCTAAAAAACTATCATTACTATATATTCAATCAATTTTTATTCGTATAGAGATAATAGAGTTTGTCATTTTTTTTTAAAGCGGAATATATGTCTGTTTAATCAGAGAGCACACTCAAAGAGGGAAGAAAGGGGGGGGGGGCAGCGAGAAAATCGATGAACATATAAAACTTTATATGTATTAGACACGCTTTGATTTCTTAAAGATTGATTCGTTGCTTTCTTCTTTATTCATTTTTATAATTAACTTGTTGCTGATCTCTGTTCAATCGCATCTTTGGTTTTATAAGCGTTTTTTATCTAATGTAATTCATCGATTGGGCACAGTTTAGTCATGAATTCTGGAATAATCCAATCTGTTACATTAATTATATTTTCTTCAAATGTTGGTTTTTAAATTCTTATCTATCTTTTTTTGTTAATTTGGGTAGTTGTTTTAATTTTTCGTTTCATTTACTTTCATTTGGAAACTTCTATAGTATATAACGTTTTTCTTATATAGTTAAATTTGTACATCTATTTTTAATCGTTTTTCTTTCTTTGCAATATTTTACTTATAAATTTTTATGGATATTTATATATGTCCTTTTTATTCAATGGTAAAGTAATGACTTATTCCATTCTACATTACTTTTTAATTATTGAGATTATTCCCTAATGGACTGGTGTGTATTCACATATTAAATTTATATATATATAAAACACAAAAATCAACACACCAAAAAGGAGTTGCCCAATTAGAATGAAATTGCGAAATGCAAAGACATTAGGGCCGAATATGCAAAAGATTACACTTTGGTGTCCAATAATGTATAGCGGGAGCTCCAGCGCACATCGGAACTGTGCGTTCAGCAGGTGTGTATAAGGAGCGATTCTCAATCGGATGGTCATAATTTCGATTGTGGATATCTTACGTCGGTTGTAATAATGCCTTGACCGAAGGTTCGTGCACATTACGTGAAGATGTCAGAATTTGAAAGAGGTCGTTCTATCGCAATGAAAGTTGCTGGTTGGACGAATCGAACAATCGCTCGACATCTGGGTCGAAGTGATGCGGCGATTAGACGATGCCCGCAAGAGTGGATTAATAACAACAGATATTAGCATCAAAACGGCAGCGGTCGACCGAGGACCACAACAGAACGGGAAGACAGAGCGGTTGTCAGAGTAGCTGTCACAGCACCGGACTCGTCGTTATCAACTATTCACCATATGGCCTGCGCACGTGTCCGGCTTGACCCTTGACAGAAGATTGAGAGGGAGCAAATTACACTCGTGCTGACCGTTACACCGCTTACCTCTCCCGCATGTACACCGTCAAGTCCGATTACAGTGATGTCGAGCTCATTCAACTTGGAATTGCGCTGATTGAGGACGCATAGACTTTAATGATGAGTCACGTTTTCAACTTGTCCTAGCGACAACCGCAAATGTGTCTGGAGACGTCCAGGGCAGTGTGGTAATGCTGCCCATATAATCGCCTTTATAATATACATAGATGACATTCAACGACCGGTTGTATTACCGTTCCTTTTGCGACACCCAGGACGTACTTTTCAACAAGATAATGCCCGGCCACACACGGCATATGTTGCTATGAATTGTCTGCAAGCTTTTCCTATTCTTCCTTGGCTAGCTAGGGCGCCTGATACATTTCCCATAGAGAACATTTGGGACGTTATGAGAAGGCGATTGCAACCTTCCCGGAATGTTGACGACTTAGCCCTGCAGCTGTTGACAATTTGGCCCGAAATTCCGCACGACACCATCAGAGAACTTTATCAGTCTATGCTCCGCCGGGTGACAGCTTGCATTCAGACCAGAGGTGGACTAACGCCTTTTTGATTTCCTCCGTTTGTAACGGCCAAACTCTGAAGTAAATCAGTCAATTTTTCTGAAATTTTAATCGTTTGTTTTTCTATGTATACTCTGCACATCAAACAATTTTTATCGCAATCGGACAACTCCTCATTGGTACGTCGTTTTTTTTTTTTTTAATTTATATATAGTGTGTGTGTACGAATACATACATGCTCGTATATAAGTATATAATTATGTACTCTCTCTCACTCTTATACACACACACACACATATATATATAGCAGAGTCCTTAAAGTAGTATTACATTTTCTTCACTACGAAACATAAGGACTTTTGAAACCTAGTTAGCTTAGTGATTCTTTACTGACTTAGCACTTAGAAGCAATGGGAGGGATAATGTCATTGAACCTCATATAATTTTAAACCATGGATAAGTAACGAAGACCACACCTGTGCTGGCAATCAACTCTCCATACTTACATCCTTCGTTAGGTAAGTACGTGCACCATGATTCCGAGGCACACAAGTGATCTTTTTCTTTCTTATGGGGTTTACTGTCTTTGTAAACACTAATGACACACCCCTGGGTTACCCTGGCGATCCTTCTCTATTTTCGACCTTCCTTCTCATCAACCAATTTTTACCTTTTTTCACGTCTAAACCACAGTTAAATCTTGTTTGCAGCAGCATAGCCACATTTGGCTCTTGCGCCAATAACCTTTACATTCACTCACTCCTAACTTACACGAGTTTGAGGCCGTTTGATAAATTTAGAGTGCATTAATCCTTTTATTCGACACTTATTAAGTGGAATCGTGATTGAAACTACGTTGACCATTAGTTCGTTACCAAGGCCATTCAGCTACGCTTTGAAGTCTTCCTGATATAATATCAAAGTTAGGAAAATGAGGTGCAAACTCCTGTATAGCCTTCGTCACTTGAGCAATTTTCAATATTAGGTTGACCATCGCCAATGTTCCTCGTTGAAACTTAAGAATCAAACTAATCAATCAACAAAATAATATGTAATAAAATCATTACTATTCTTCTTTGCATCAGTGAAATTTTCGTAAGATTTTAAGCGCTTTTATTTACTGTAAAGGATAATAGATGCTTGTATTGAAAAGCGAAACCTTCCAGAAAATGTTACGCGTTCTTCGTTGGCCGCAGTAATGACCGCAGTAGCCTATTGGTCATGGTCGCGGACTCGCGGCCGGCGGTTTCCGCCGAGTCGTGGATACGAGCCTTGATGCTACTTAAGTTCAGCCGTGCAGCTGGGACTGATGCTCGTTATATCCGCCAAGGTTCAAAATCCTCCCGTTGACGTGGTGTAGAAGGCAGAGAGGGAAGTACCATCCCAGATGTCATTCTCGTCACTTGCCCGATGTTAAAAATTACGAGGTCCGTCGCCAATAGCTTTCGTGTTGCTTCAAGTGCGACGTTAGTAAAACCAATTATCAGTCTCTCGTTCGGTATCTCACAACAAACACTTATTAAAATGGTGAACCATCGAAGCGTACAGTTTTTTCCTCCTTTAAGGGGACTTAGTACCTTACGAAATCAAAAGTAGAACATTTTGACAAACTTTTTTCAATTCTTCATAAAACAACAACCTTTGCTCATTTCAGTATGAAACTTTGCCAGTTTGTGTAATAAAGTACATAGTTTAAAATATTGGCTCAAGTTTTGCTATTAAATTAATATATTTTCTTATACAACATGAAATATGAGTACAAAAATTTGAAAAATAAATTAGCTTACCTTATGTTACCCACAAGATAACTTTTGAAAGATGTACAGTAGAACTATAATTCTTATACCAAATTAAAGCTAAATAATGACCTTATTCTGTAAACCTCAAATTTTAAATTTACCTTACAATAAAAAAAATTGAAAAATTAAAAAAGTTATCAAGTTTGTATTTAGTAACTTTTTTTCCATGTATCATGTTATAAAATAAAATCTAATCATCCTATTAACAAAATTGAGGTTCACAGAATACAAATTTACAAGTGCAACACTCATGTAAAATTTCAAAGCTCTGCATGCAAAAGAATTTTTTTAATCCTGTGGGAAAGTGTGAAAATAGCAAACTGAGAAAAAGAGGTTTGTTTACATTGCATTACAAAGAACAAGCCACTTAAGGCATTTACATTTTTTGTTGCACAGGACGTAATAATTGTCGGATTTTGACGCGGTTTGTTTTACAATGCTCCTAACATTCAGTACTATTTTTTAAAATCAAATTTGAAAAATTGAACTTTTGAAGGTGCAAAGGTACTAAGTCCCCTTAAACAATGAATTTATCAACTATTACCAAAAAAAACTTATGATCATCTTCTGGATTAGATATTTAAGCACATATTTTATAGTTTGTTTACTGTTTAGGAAGGGATGAAGTAGTAATTTCCATGTGTGTGTGTGCGTAAATTCGTCTTAAATGTGTCTCATATCAAACATGTTACGCAATACATTGTGCTATGATTAGGTAAAACGTGTCATTGTCACACGATTTTTTTTCCCGTTTAAATGCCCCTCTTTACAGTCAAAGTCTTTATAAGAGTTTACATAAAGACTTCTTACAGCGTAGCAAACGCTTCAATCATGTTACTGGACTTGGAAAATGGTTAGTTATTCTTTATCCAAGTATAGTACGAATTATCTCGAGTCGTCATTGAATGAACTTTCATTAACGTTATCAAACGCACCGTAAAACACCTTCCCCATTAATCAATCAATATAAGTGCTATTTATGCCAGCCATCATCATTCCTCCGTTTTTTTGATTCATTGTTTATTTACGACGCGCTTAGAAGGAAAACGAGAGCTACGGGGCCCTTTTAACTGAACCGGTGAACATAGCTCGGCCGCCGAGAGATTTCTGTTTCGATGGTACGTAAACATGTGAAAGTCACCTTGCTCTAAGCAGATACAAATTATTGGTAGGTCTTATAATCGTCGCACAAGAAGCAACACGAGGGCTAAGGGCGAACAGACCCTGTCATTTTGAACCTCTGTCAAAATGACGAGGACGACACCAGAGTGAGAACCTCTTGAGCAGTATTAGGGCTCGAATTCGTGATTTGATGAAAACCAGCTTCCGCGAGTCCTCTACCATGACCACAGGAAAAAATGAAACTGATTGATGGTGAGAAGAAATGAAAATGGGATGGTGGAATGAGGTCTGATTGGTCGAGTGTACTTATGCAAAAGTTAGTATGAGAAAAATTCATTTATGAAAGAACTATTAACTTCAAAGGAAATCAAGAGTATCCTTCAATGCAACGACTATAACAAACATTATTTAACTGTTGTTTTTAAGTGGAAAGTTAATTCTATTCAGAATCCTGTATAGAGGTAGAATGCGAACAAGTGTAGCTATTGAGATGGACGGATTGTGATTAGTTGATTGTTTATTCGTCGCACCTGGGAGCAACACGAGGGTTATTGGCGACGGACCTGGTAATTATGAACCTCGGTCAAGTGACGAGGACGACACCTAAGTTGACAACTCTATTCTCTAACTCGCTACACGACGGGTCTTCAGTGGCATCAGGACTCGAACCCACGATTCCATGAACTTACGAGTAAGGGACCACTTGGCTACAGAAGCCCATTATTTCAACACTCACTCAGCAATCGCTTCATCATTTTCATAACTGGGTAGAGGAACTCTTTCCTTTTCCCCACCTAATCGTGGATATCATAATGGTGAGCTTCCATCTTTTAAAAAATCGCCACGGTAGCCTTTTGCTCATGGACGGCGTTGTTTCCGTCGAACCACTGAAGACCTGCCGTGTAGCGGTGCTACGTTAAATATGTCCGAGATTCCTAGTCGTTCCTTTGGTGTGGTGTGGAAGTTCGATGAGGAAAGTACCGATTCAGGTGTTGTCCTCATCACTTGAATGAAATTCAAAATGATGCCAATAGCCTTCGTGCGGCTTCCAGTGTGACAGTAATACTCAATCATCTCACATCACCATCTTTTGAAAAATATCTTAGAGAAAAAACATCTTTTTTCATAATTACATTTTTTTCCCCACGGATTTCTTTTCCACGTTTGATTTCAGATGCCTACTAGCAGCTAAAAAGAAATGTAAATCCATTTGGTTAGAATATGCACTTTTGCAAATTTGTCTGCAAAAGATAGTTTTTTTAAAGTTCTTAGCGGACCTTTCAATCTTTTAATTTCTATTTATTTGTGTATTTTTATTCTCATTAATGTCATGATTAAACTTTATAGCATATGCATAAATTAGAAAATCAAATGAATGAATTTTGAATTTTTTTTAAAAAATTGAATAACTATTACGCTTTTAAATGTACAGGTATTCTTGTTGGGCTTCCATAATCGCCTGTATTCTTTTTTCTTCGAGTGATATTTTCACCAGTAAAGAACCTTTGCTGATGTGATTAGCATATCTTCAAAAATAAAGAAACCAAGGTCTTTTAAGAAATTGTTTTAAAACACGGTGCTATTTTCCATAGTTGTTACTATTGATTGGTGTTATAGAATATAGAGCTACAAAGGCTATTTATTATCCCTTGTTGTTACTATGAAGGTGCAGTGACGGAAATTCTAAATAATATATACAGTGGCTCAAACAATTGAGGATACACCTTACTTTCACTTGATAAATCCAACTTTTAATGAAAATAACACATTAACTAGAATAGAAAACGTATTTTTACTTTTACACGTAATAAAAGGGTTAATTTACAGTAAAAATAACGAAAATCAACAAAAAAATATCTAAAATTAAAAGTTTCACAAATATTTGAAGTAAACATAGGCAGATCTTTACCTCAAAAAATTAAGGATACACCAATGAAATTTTTTCGATATATTACATGCATAGACAGTATCAGTATTTTGTTGCATGTCCTTTGGCTTTTATAATGTCCTCCAAACGTCTTGGTACCAATTTGACCAATTTTTTAGTGGTATCTGGAGATATTTTATCCCATTCTTCTTGTAACACTTGCTTTAAATGGGCTTTGTTTCTAATCTGGTGTTTTTGGACCGATGTTTCTAGTGCAGCCCACAAATTTTCTATGACATTGATGTCAGGGGACTATGGCGGTGTTTGCAATTGCTGTTTACAATGAAAAAGACACCACATTTTGACATTACGTGCCGTGAGGTCGTTGTCGTGCTGAAATATAAAATTTCCATCTAAACCCAATTTTTGTGCACTTTCTTTAAGATTGTTGCGGAGTATGTCTATATAAAGCTTATGATCCATTATACCATCTATAAAAACTAAATTTCCTACCCCGTTTGCAGCCATACAACCCCAAACCAAGACGGAGCCACCACCATGTTTAACTGTAGGACGTAAATTTTTTGGATTCAAAGCTGTGTTCGGCTTTCTCCAAACGGTGTGACGATCATCGCTTCCAAAAATGTTGAATTTACTTTCATCACTAAATATAACTTTCTTCCAAAAGTTTTCTGTCTTCAACTGATGAGTTTTTGCAAACTCCAAACGCTTTTTCTGATTTTGTAAGCTTATGAAAGGATTCTTTCTCAGCTACTCGACTGCTATATCCAGCATGTCTAATCACATATCTCACAGTTTCAGCACTTACACTTCTGCAGATTATTCGAGAAGTTTCTGCAGCTAGTTTGACTGCACTCAGTTTAGGATTAATCTTGATATCTTTTAAAATTTTCCTTTTAACTACATCACTCAGAATACTTTTCCTTCCTCTTCCACTCTTATTTTGAATTAATCCATCGCGTTTAAATTTCCCAATGATTTTCTGGACACATGAGTGACTCCTACCGACAATTTCAGCTATTTCACGATAAGATTTTCCCTTCTTAAATAACCTTAATATAAATTTTCTTACATCAATACTAGTCTCTTTCCGAGGAGCCATTTTCCATTTAAAATTACAGCTTTATATTCTCATAACCAACTTCAAAAGACAAAAATAACAGTTGAAAAAGTTTAGGATAAAATTTCCCAAACTTAGATTATTAGTAGCAAGCAAAAAGAAATCTAGTTAAACAAAAATTTCATTTGTGTATCCTCAATTTTTTGAGGTAAAAATCTGCTTATGTTTATTTGAAAAGCCTCTAAAAAGTTTTATTTTAGAATTTTGTCGTTGATTTTTCTTTATTTTTACTGTTAATTAAACTTTTTGTTATGTTTAAGAATAAAAATTCGTTTGCACTTCTGGTTAAGGTGTTATTTTGATTGAAAGTTGGATTTATCAAGTAAAAGTAAAGTGTATCCTCAATTGTTTGTGCCACTGTAGCTCCAACAACCATTTTGAAAATTCTAAAAACAATCGTAATTGACAAAAGACACATAATGACCCTGAACAAAAAATATTGGGATAATGTATACATAAATTTTAGAAAAGATATTCTACAAATTTTAACGAGTGTGAAAAAAATCTCTAATTGCGCATAGAAAAATTGAAACAAAATCGATTGGGGCAAATGAAATGATTTTCATTCACGTAAAATAATAATAATTAAATATTTATCTAAGAAAAGTGGTCATATTCTTACAATGCATTCAAAGAACTATTCTGATTATAGGGGTAGCCTAGTGGTCATGGTCGCGAGCTCACGACTATTGTAGATTCCGTTGAGTCATAGGTTCGTGTCCAGATGCCACTGAAGACGCGCTGTGTAATGGTGCGGATGAATGTTAAATTTGTCGAGGCTCAAAGTCTTCCTGTAGGTGTGGTGTGGCGGTTTAAAGAGGGAGGTGTCAGCTCAGATGTCGTCCTCGTCATTTGACTCTGTTTTAAAACTACGTTCTCCATCCTAGAGTTGCTTCTTTGAGTAATGTTAATAAAACAATAAATCCGAAATACATTTGCAGAAAATTTATTAAATAATAATTGTGTCTCAAACTGCTTACTTCTATTCATCCGACTTCGCCCCCAATTCACTGAATAACTTTTTTATTTTTGTCAACACGCCAGTAAGGGAGTGTTTTGATAATATTATTGTTGTCTGCCAAACGTAACATGTAGCTGTTTCTGTATTTCGTTCTTAAGGGTAGTGTATGTGTGTGCCCTAAAATAAACTAGATGTTTTGAAAATGCAAATTAGGAGAGCACACCCGAATTTGTTTTATTAACGTCGCACTAGAAGCAACACGAGAGGTATAGGCGACGGATCTCATAATTCTGAGCCTCGGTCAAGTGACGAGGCTGAACCCCCTCTCCTAATTAATTTGCTAACAGTTTAACCTTACTGAATTTATAGCAAAAATTCATAAAACTTTTGACTCAATTATAAACTATTGAGTCGTATATAAAAAGGTAAACAAATCATATACTTTACACATTTTAGATAAAAAGGAATGTTTTGCTTTTTAGATAGTTAAGTGCAGAAAATTTTACAATTCAGATCGATTGTATCAGCCGAACATTAGTTTTATTGATTGTTGAATATTTTTCCATAATAGTCAAATTATTAACTTGGAGTCGAAGTAATCCTGTACTTAAGATATGAAGTAAAGTTTTTTTTTATGACATCGGATTTTTGAACCGTTGATTCCGTCCACCAAAGAATGTCGTGCGGAATGACGAAAACTAATGCATGTTAAATTGCCTCTAAGACATCATCTAACGTGAAAGGGAAATGAGCACTAGCTGAAGATAATTGCTTTCGTCCAGACTCTTTCGTATTTACATGGTTCATAGGACCTCTGTCTTATGTTATTTAATGCAAGAGTCTGAAGGATATCACCATTCTAAAATATATTTGCAACTCATACTATTTATTTCCAGGTTCATCAGTACGAAGAATATAAATGGTTTTAACGGGAGTATTAAAAAAAAGAAAATAAATTCGTGCACATCTTCCCAGTTGTTGGTTGGTTGGTTTTATTAATGTCCCACCAGAAGCAACACGAGGGCTATTGGCAACGGACCTCATAATTTTGAACAGACGAGGACGACACCAGAGCTGGCACCCCTCTCCTAACTTTCCCACCACGACAAAGGGAGGAGTTCGAGCCACGACAGATTTAACGTGCATCAGCCCCGGCTAGACGGCGGATCTGTAGTGGCATCAAGTATCGAACTTACGACTCGATGAAAACGGCCGGCCGCGAGTCCGCTGCTACCATGACCACTAGGCTGACGCGGTCACTGCATCTCCTGAGAAAGTTTAGTTTAGTTTTTTTTTATTAACGTCGCACTAGAAGCAGCACGAGGGCTATTGGCGACGGTGAGTGAGTGAATGTAAAGTTTATTGGCGAAAGAGCCAGATATGGCTATGCTGCGCCAAACAAGATTAAACTGTGGTCTAGACGTGAAGTTGAAAAAAAGGTAAAAATGGTTGACAAGAAGGAGGGTCGAAAATAGAGAAGGATCGCTAGGGTTTCCCGGGAGTGCGTCACCCGTGTTTACCAAAGACAATAAACCCCCATGGGAAAGAAAAAGATCACTAAGGTGCCTCGGGGTCATGATGCCCGTACTTACCTAAAGAAGGCAAGTCCCTGAGGTCCCCTGATATAATCCCCAGGGGCAGGGTGCCCGGCTATACCCACAGACGCTGGGTACCCATTTTAGTCGCCTTTTACGACATGCATGAGCTACAGTGAGACTATTCTGTCATCCCCGGTCACCACACGGGTCCTATTGGTGACGGACCTCGTAATTTTGAACCACGGTCAAGTGACGAGGACGACACCTGAGTTGGCACCCCCCTCTCCTAACATCCACACCATGCCAACGGGAGGACTTTGGGCCCCGAACAGATTTAACGTGCATCAGCCCTAGTTACACGGTGAGTCTTTAGAGGCCAAGGATCGAACCTGCGACTGAACGAAAACCGCCTGCCGCGAATCCACGACCTTGACCACTAGGCTACCACGTCCCGTCATCTCCTGAGAAAAGCAGTTATGCCATTCACACACACAATATATATATATATGTGTGTGTGTGTGTGTCAATAAACAAAATTACTAAATAAACATGAATATAAGCTGATAATAAATTACAGAACTATGTATAGTAAAAACAAATAAACCAAATTTAAAATTTATTAAAACTAGTAAAAATTGCTATTGGTACCAAGTTGAAACACGAACTTATTGATACATATGAGATCATAGTATAATTCAATAAAAGCGGGTCAACAAAGTTGAAATAAGGAGATCAACTTGAAAATTAAAGAAGAAAAAATGTTAATCACAATAAATAAAGTAATTTAATATGTTGTATGAGTATGAAATGAAACCAATAATGTACAAGAATACATAATAAACATGTATGTAATCTAATAATAAATTACCCAATTTTATCTATAGAAACATTAAACTACATTTAAAAAGTAACAGTGAAGCCAATGATTTAAAAACATTCAAGTACTTCAATGGTCATACAAGACAAATACACCACTAAAATCTAAAAAGCAAAAATCCCGGGGGGAGAGGGGGGGAGAAGACAGTGAAGTAAAAAAAATGAGTAATTTAAAATGCTGTCTCAGGCTTGGGACTGAGAATGCGTAGCTATACTAGTCTTATGGATCAAACCCTTTCCGCTCAACATAATTACGTATTTTTTTTAATTTTACTAATTGTATATGGAGCGGAAAATATGTAAATTCCTTTCAGAACCTGTAACTTTTTGTTGTTTCCTTCACTTCAATACTGTTCGAATTTATTTACAAAAAAATTGTTTAATTTTGATTTCAGTGTTTATGGGTGAAATCTAAAGCTTTAAGAACGATTGTTTACTCAACGTTTCCCTTAGAAGCAAAGCAAAGGCTGTTGGCAATAGACTTTCAGCCCCGACGGATTTAGTGCACACCGATATCGCTAAGCAAAGGATCTTTATTGGAATCAGGCTTCGAGCCCATGACCGTGACCATTCGACTACCGCGGCCCCGAAAGCTTTATGTGAAATCTCAAACGTAATTTAATGAGCTGTTGTGTAGAACAAAAATATCAAATATCCTGTGTGATTTATGATAACTTTTTAAAGATTCACGAATGAATAAGTGAGTTAATGTTGGGACTTACTGCGCGCAGGAGCCAAATCTGGTGCGCAGCTCTATGCTGCATCATATTAGAAAAAAATGGGGAGGAGGGAATAGGGAAGGGCGTTGGTATCCCGAAGGCGCGTCATCCGTGTTTATCAAAGACATTAAGCACCATGGGAAAGAAAAGAGATCACCCACTCACCTCTCGGTCATGATACCCATAATCGAAAGAAAAAATTCATTTAGGGGCAAAGATTCACGAGTAAACGTTTTAAAACTAAAACATTTCTCAAACTTTTACTCTTTTTTTATAATGTTAAAATAATGCTTTTTTTAAGTTCAATTTTGAATCTCGTTAATTTAGTAAAAATCTTTTTTTCTCTCGTTAATTTTAAAACAAAAGCATTCTTATTAAAAATACAACGAACAGCGTTAAGATGTTTGAATTAGCATCAACTTTTAGGTACGAAATTTTTTATTTACTTAAGCTTTTCATCAATCCATGTAGTTTCTTTTTTGCATTTATTCCTTTGCGTCGAATTGGGGGGGGGGGGGGTTAACCCCCCCCCCTTAAACCCCGGGAAAGGGGGGGGAGAAATATTAAGTAAGAATTTTCAGATTATTAGAATTGTTTTAAGTAAGGGATCGTATTTTGAATGTTCATAAATCAATCGATTTTTTTGATAGTATTAGATTCATATAAATCTAATATTATAAACAGTTAAAAAATAAAACTTTTATTTTGTATTCGCCGTACTTGTAATATAAATTTCGCTTCGTCGAATTCCCACTAAAAATTAAAAAAAAAAAACTACAGATACAACTAGCGCACAATTTAATACGCAATTTTCGCTATGAAAGGGAGTGGCCAGTCCATGTCAAAAATGAAATTTTTCACAACCAAAGTGATGGTCCCAAACAAATCTTTAACAGAGTGAAAAAAAATGGACAACAGTTAATGATAAAGCGTTGCGGTCACGCTACAGTATTCTCTTCACGTTACAAGGAATCGGCCTCCATTACTAAATTTACCAATGATTTATATCACACAGACTGCTCGAAAACCATCCGGCGACTCGAACTACATTCCTTCAAAGTGGCTTTTGCCTAGAGCCACTGCGTGTCGCTCTGCATCTCACTTCTTCGAACCAATCGAAAGAGGGCAGGCGGGGTCAAGGGATGGACACGCCTCTCTCGTACAAATGCCGAATAGGAAGCAGATTCCGTTGTGGGACAGTTGTGTAATTGGCATAGAAGTTGCAGTGATAACTGAGGCAGACTTCAAACTTGGGTTGGCGTTTGAAAAGAAAAAAGTTTGCGAAATAAGAGATTCAAAGAGCGAAATTAGATCCAAAATCGTTATCGTTTATTACAAAAGGATAGGGTTCATTAATTTTATCATGAACAAGTTTTGTCTTAAAAAATTATGCAAATCTGCAACATTGTTTTTTTTTTAAAAAAAAAAGAAATACATTAGATATTATTAATGAGTATGAAATTCCGTCTGATTTCAAAATTCCTTTTTAATGACAGAAGGAACTTTAATAAATTAAAAAAAAAAAAAAAATAATAACTACACATCAAACCTTTTTTTGGTTAATACATCCTCTCTCCACAATAATATAATAAAAAAGGAATTAGACTAAATTTATTCTCATTGATATTTCTTAACAGTTATTTTCAGCTAATACTAAAAAACACAAGCTGAAAATTTGGGGCATTTTTCTGATATCAAATACTCAATAATAATTTCGTATATACATATATAACACGCACATTTGCATAAGAAAAATTTTGTTTATTTATTTTTACGTATTGTATTATTAAATTTAATGCAATGTAATTTGATGTATTTAAAACTTCGGATCATATATTTCTCTCGTTCATTAAATCAACTTAGTGTAATGCAGTAAGCAAAGGGGTTGTTCAAAAATTCTTAAGTCTTCTTCATTTTTTTACAGGAATGTTACAATACATTAAAGAGAAGAACAGCAAATATTTAAACTAATTACAAAGTCGAATTAAGTTTCACAAACATTTTTTGGAATATTTCTATATTCCTTAATTTGAATTAAGGAATATTTCTATATTCCTTAATTTGAATTAAGCATGCTTTTAAATTTTATCATGGTTAAAAGATTATTATCAAACGTAGAAAACATAATGCTAATAATAAACATAAGTTTTTTTTATTTTCTAAATTAACACTTTCATGAGGCAAAAGAGTAAAAAAAAAAAAAACACCTTAAAAGTAAAAAATAGTTTTTTTTTTTCCAGCTAGTAAGAAATTAAATGAAAATGAAATGAAAAAAATTGCAATTTATCATCATTGCAATTTTTTTTTTTTAAAAAAAAGTGAAGATTTTGTTATTCAACTGAAAAAATTTAACTAAGAACTGAAGAGTTGGGTGCGAACAAATAGTTTCTTTTATTATTATTATTGAATTATAGGGGAGAGGCATTTATCCAATCCATCTATCTTTATTATTTAATGATATATTATCTTTTTGTTAAAAAAAATCACTTTCTAAAAATCCATTTTTATAACATATTTCAAAATAAGTAACTTTTGAAACTTTTTTTTTCCCGAAGAGCAAATCGGATAAACATTAAATAAATTCGTCGAATGCAGTTAAAAGTATGAAAACACTCTTTATTTGTTAAACTTTCTTTACAATGTCATTTAATAAATTATAATAAATAAATAAAAAAAATGAAATTATAATAAATAAATAAAAAAAAAACATTTTAACAAATTATAAAAAATTATTAGAACAAATAAATAAATAAAAAAATTAACTTTTCATTTTATTAATTATATAAGAGATTCTGCCATAAAGTTTAACGAGTTTTATCCGTAACACAAACCCTAACTATATATACAATCCGTAGCTGTACCAACAACACAAATATTTTTCACATCCAATTCTTCTCTTTTTAACGAACATTTGAAACTCTAAATCTCCCCCCCCCCTCCATATTGTGAAAGTTTTTAATATGCAATCGCTTTCCAAAACATGAATAATTCAATAATTAGTACCATAAGATTGTATTACAGATCATTTTCAGTGATCGTTTATTGGCGCCTGAATGAGAAGCAACACGAGGGCTGTTGGCGACGGATCTCGCCATTCTGAACCTCCGTCAAGTGACGAGGACGAAACCCGAGACGGCACCTCCCTCTCCAAACATCCACACCACGCCAATGGGAGGACTTAGGGCTTCGACAGATTTGACGTGCTTCAGTCCCGGCTACACGGCGGGTCTTTTGTGGCAACAAGTCGAACCCACGACTCGACGAAAATTGCCGACCACGAGTCCACAACCATGGCCACTATTCTAATACGGCCATCAGATCATTTTTGGACGGTAGGGCTAGCTTTTCCGTCTTTCGGTACAGTTGTTTTCAATCCGTGAATCCACTTTAAGTGTTCCGGGAAAAAATCAATATAAAGAAAAACAATATTTGCATGGGATTGTAATGATCAAATACGAACGAAATTTTTTTTTAGTTATATACGTGGTTGATATCGGAAACTTAATACACACCTAATTGTTACGAAAAAGGAAGCCATGCACTACACTGAATGGTACAGAAAAACCAAGCAGATTATGTCACGACTGTCAGGAGAGAAAGGTCCATTTGGAAAGACCCTGGTTCTAGCGAATCGATTGTTTATTAACGTAAGAATCAATCCTTAACAAACAATCCTCCCTTTGGCGTGGATGTTTGGATAGGCGGTGCCAGCTCAGGTATCGCATTTAAAAGCAACAGGAAGGCTATTGACTATGGATCTCGTCATATTGAACCTCGGTCAAGTGACGGAACAACAACTGAGTTGGCACTTCTCTCTTCAAACTTCCACACTTATACTATTGGAAGAGCTAGAAGCATCGACGGATTTAATGTCCATCGGCTCCTCTACATCAGCGAGTCTTTAGTGGTATGTTTGCATCAATCAATATCGGTAGTTTATTCTTTTGTGATAGAAAACTTTAAAGGAGTTTTTTTTTCTTCTTTCATTATGCTCTTGATTTTACAAAAGTAAGCTACTTCTGCTTTATATCTTATACAGCACTGTAAGTATTCTATGCTCGAAAAAAAAAGTATACCTTTTGTGTGTGTGTGTGTTGGGAAACACTGAGAACTCAAGATCTGGCGTGATTATTTTCTTTCGTTTTTTTTTTTTTTTTCCCAATATATTTTTTTAAAAACAACATTTTTTTTTTTTTTTAAATTTTCTTCCATAAAAGGATCAATACAATATTTATTGCTTTTCTATGAAATAAACGTAGACTTTAAAATATATATACTGTTAAACTCTCAATTGCATATATATGAAAATAGCAAGTTAAATAAAAGCTTGTGAAAAGATTGAGAACCAAAGTACTAGAGCGATTTCTTTCTTCTGTGGTTTCTTTAATTTAACACATTCTGTAATTAATTACATTCTTTAAAGCCATTTTTTAAATTTATTTTCTTCCATAAAAAGATGAATAGAATATTTATTGCCCCTCCTAGGAGAGAAACAACGTTAAAATACATCTAGCGTAGAACTTCGAAAGTCAGTTATGAGACTGAATAGAAATAGCGGCATTTTTCAACAATGAAATTATCTATCAGCCACAAAAGATTTTATCTTGAAATTAAGTTCGGTAATTTTTGCAATTCTGAATTCGAAACGAAATTTGGAGATTTATATTTAGACGAAGAACTGAAAAACTTGAATGTTTGATGTAGCACTAAATTTAAAAACGTACATTTCGTGAAAATAAATATACAAAATACTAATAAGAATTCGTAAAAAATAAAAAAATTAACAATTAAGAGTCTTCATACATTTCAAAGAAATTTTTATACAACCCATAATTCTATTCCCTCATTCTATTAAATTTATTAATAACCGCTATTTTATTCATGAAGAGTGAAATCGCCGACTTCGTCAAAAGAAAATTATTTCAATTTGATTTTAACAATATCCTATATTAACTCATGACAAATATTTCTTTTAATATTTCATAATTTTTTTAATACCCAAATTTTATAAACTACAATTCATTCCTTATTGTTTGCATTTTACACTCACGCACCATTTTTTAATTAAAAAAAAAAAAAAAAAACAAGATTTCTAAATCGCAAGAGTTAAATTTTTTTTTTTTAATTCATCGGCCAGGAAGAAATTAAATGAAAATGACAGTTTATCATCATCACAAATAAAATAAAAAAAGTGAAGATTTCTCAATCCAGAACTTTTTGACTAAAAACTGAAGTGTTGAGGGCAATCCAATCCTGATCGCGCCCAACACCTCATTTTAAGTCAAAAAGTTTCAGCTGGATTTTATTTATGATGATGATATAAGCTGCCATTTTCATTTCATTTCTTACCAGCCGAAGAAAAGAATATTTTTCTTTTCTTTCAGTTCCTTTTTTACTTTACACATGTTTTTTTTTTTTTCATTTGTAGTTTTGTAACTGAATATTGTATTGTCATTTAAACTGAGCTTACGGGTAAAATTTAAAGGTTCTATCTTATTGGGAAGAAAAAATTTATGAAATTATGATTTGGGTTAAACCGATAAACAATACAGGGGCAGGAAGTGTTTGAAAAAGAAAGGAAAACGAAAGCGGAATTTAACGGCATAAGATATCCAAAATAGGACAAATATAGAAAATGAAAACTCAGGTGAAGACATATATTTGTTCACAATTGGTATCTTTTAATTTATTCTTGACTAATTTATAATTCACTGAACTTAAACATTCTCATGAATTAGTTTTCACACTTTGTTATTCTATTACACACTAATGCTTTTCAATAAATTACAGCCTTGTTATTCTGTCAATACTATTTTTCACCATTCAGATTAAAATAACGCGGAATAAATAAATAAAATTAACTCAGATAACACAACACTTCACTTAAAAAAACACTAATAACATTTTCCAACAGATGTTGAGATATAAGGAAAACAAAGACGATTAAAAAAGTAATATTTATTTACATAAGTAACTGCAACATTTCTTCTGCATGTTCAGCACATATGAAAAACATCTGCAATATATAAAAAAAGCGAGATCACAAAAACATCCAAAAACACAAAATATATAAAATTTTAAAAATACTGATTTGATGCACAAACTCCGTTTTGTGTTTCGTCCCCCCCCCGTTTATGTTTATATATATATATATATATATATATATATATATATATATACACTGTTCAAAACAATTAAAAGGATATTTTGTCTTATATAAAATCATGGTATAAGTGAGATTTTTTTTTGCAGAAAATGGAAGAAGAGAGTCACAAATGCAAATTTTTCTCATTTTCAAACTTTGGAGTATGCAAATTTTGAGTCTGATGTCAAAAACGACGCTTTAGCGGCAGCAAACGAAATTTGCCTTTTAACTTAACGAAAGAAAGCGGAAAAGAATGATCGACATTCAAAGTGTGTTGTTTCGATGATTGCGATGTCTCAACGAAGACATTTAGCCGATTCAGAAGCCTGGAGAATTGTTGGACGGTTAGAGGGGGGCCAAACACAAGCAGAAATAGTAGAAACTACTGGAGTTGCACAAAGGGCGATTTCCAGAATCTGGAACTGTTTCTTGGAGACTGGAAGTGCAGGCCGAAAGGCAGGGCAAGGTCGAAGACGTGCAACAACATCCAATGAAGATAGATATTTAACACTAACGGCTCGGAGACACCGAAATATGAATGCCACTCTTCTTCAGCAACACCTTTGCTCGGCTACTGGTACCACAATTTTGACTCAAACTGTCCGAAACCGACTCCACGCTATAGGACTGTATGCCCGCCGACCAATCACTAAGAGCAAGGCACCCTCGCGCCCGTAGGCAGTGGGCAACCAAGCATGTGAACTGGAGGAGAAATGAATGGCGCAATGTTCTTTTCTCTGACGAGTCCCTTTTTTCTGTTCATCCTGATGATAGGTGTATTTTTTATCTGGAGGGATCGTAGCTCTAGAAACAATCCTGCGTTCGTGCTTGGAAGTTTCAGATGGAGGTGGAGTGTTGGTCTATGCTGGCATCTCCATTGATGGGCGCAACGATCTCTATATCATTCGAAATGGAGCTCTGACCAGTCGACGATATAGGGATGAGATCTTAAGATCTATTGTAGTCCCGTACGCTGCAGCAATTGGAGATGACTTCATCTTAATGGACGACAACTGCAGGCCATATCGTGCCAACTTAGTGAGTGATTTCCTTTTCGAGGAGGGAATCATACAAATGGAATGGCCAGCATGTTCTCCGGACATGAACCCAATAGAACACGTTTCGGACATTCTAGGCCGACGAGTTGCTGGCCGCCTACCAACCCACGAACTCTCCTAGAACTGGAAAGTGCTCTTTTGGAGGAGTGGGATAGAATACCCAGCTCCTCATAAATAGCCTTATTGACTCCATGCCTCAAAGGTGCTCAGCGTTGCTGGCCATCCGGGGAAACCATAGCCCCTACTAAAAACTTTTTTTATTCGTTTTTTCTCGAATGCACAAATTGTGTTTTTTCCCCTTTTGTGTCCAAATGCTAAGTAAAATGCATTTTTTTCCCTGCTAAACATGCTTGATTTTTCTTATGTAGCCTACCACGTCAATCGATCATGTATGAATCATATAAACAATTGCCCAGCCGCTTAATCCACCCAAAACCTCAACATCCTTTAATTGTTTTGAGCAGTGTATATTGTGTGTGTATTACTGTAATCTAACGTTAAGTAAATGTTAGATTTTATGGAATATAAAGAAACAAAGGCTATTATCCTCTTTAAACTCTTTTGATTGATTGATTAATATTGCACGAAGAAATAGCAGGAGGAGCTCCTGGCGACGAACCTCATAATTCTGCACAATGGTCAAGTGACGAAGACGGCGCCTGAGCCAGCACTTACCCTCTCCAAACTTCTACATCGCGACAACGGGAGGACTTGGAGGTTCTACAAATGCCCCGCTACATGGCGGAAACTTAAATGGACTACAGATGGAACGAAGTAGAATTTATATTATTCTAAGATAGTTCGAAATGATTTCGAATTTGTTATACTTTATTTAAACATCTGTTTTGAATATGCATTATTTTATTTTTTGGTAAAATCCAACCATACACTAATATTTTAAATTCAAATTATCTCCCATTCTTTTAGTAACAGTTATATTTCATTCTCTATAATTAATTTTAAGTGACATTAACAAACACCACATGGATTTAATTTTATCCCATGAACATAACTCAAAGTAAGTATCGAAAGTTGTTTTCTACAATGAACTGCATCGCAAATAATTATTCAGTTGTTGATTAAATAAAGTAGCAATAAATAAAATTACATAAAATATAACTTCATCTCTATTATTCATTTTATGTATTTAAATTTATCCCCTGACAACAAAACTGATTGCATTTGAAACAAAATAAATTCAATGAAAAAAAAAATATTAACAGAAAGGAATTCATGGATAGATCTAAGAGAGCGTAGACTATCAATGTTTAAATGTATTTTCTTAAAAAGAAATTGTTACAAAAATAAACCAATCAATACATAAGTAACTAACATTGACAGATAGTACCCATAAAACAAAACAAATTAAATTAATAGAAAAATCAATTTCAAAGGAATACAACCAGATTGAAAAGAAGCTTTCTGACACTTGACAACTTCAACACAAATAATTTTTTAATAGTTAAAAAGAAATCAATCGATTACACAATTGAGCAGCTTCTAAAATGAACAATTGCCGAATCAAACAAATAAAATGAAAGCATCCCGAAGAAGCAAAAAAATAAAAGCGGCGATATTTTGTATCTCATGTGAAACTATAAGCACCACAGAAAGTATAATCACAAAAATCTCACTAAAAAACTAATCAAAAATCAAAACTGTCATTTAAAAATCCTCCTCCAGAGAGAAAAGAAAAGTGGGCAACCGAACGAAAGAGACGAGCATTTTTCTAATTTCGTTCATGTGACAGGTAGGAAGGAAAAGAAAAACCTCAACCCGGACTCTTCCAGTAAACAAACAGTAGCTGCTTATGAACGGCAGATGGCAGATATGCCTATCCACCACTCACCTCGGAGGAAACGGTTCATCACTTTAAAACGATGCCTTCCTTTCCCCAAAGGAATTAAAACGATAAACAAAACAAAACACAATAAAAAAAAAGCGGGCGTCCTAGCTGGTGGGCGTTTCTTCATTAAATGTTGCGGCATCCATTAGAAAAGCGAGGCCATAAATCAGTCAGGCCTCTTCTCCAACCTGACCGCTTGGACACGCCTCTGTCCTCGGGGTATCGGCAACGAAATGAGAAATTCGGAGGCACATCGTCTTTTCACCAATCCCTCCCGAAATATTTCTTTCTTCTTTCTTAATCTATTCTTTTGATCCGTCACCCTAACTCATGGCTTCATTCCCCACCCCAGGCTGGGCTTTGATGAATGGCAGTTTGGGCTTAAGTGTCAGCAGAATGGGATGCTTGTCGTGAGACACAAAACATTCAAGGAACCTTTTAACCTGTGACAGTTTCCCCGAACAGAATGGGCGATTGTCATTTGGTTAATAAGGCGTGAAGCCAGAAATGAAGTTGTCAAAGATGGGTTGAAACAGAACTTGTCTTATTCTTTCTAAATGTCTTCATCACCAAGGTGAAGCTTTCCAAATGTAGTTTTGATGACATCTTTATAGAAAAACAACAACATTTATGGATTAAATATAACAATATGTACGAATGATACGACAGCAGCGAAAATGAAATTTCAATCGACAATTATCATGTCTGAAGCAAACTACATCCCTTTTCCATGCATGCAGACGTATTTTGATATCAAGTCCATATATTCTAATCAGAGTGGTACTACCTAGTCCAGTGATCTTCAAACTGAATTGAAATTAAAAATTCGAAAAGAAAACTATAGCACCCGTACTAGTTAACTAGCGTTTATTAACCAAAAAATATTGCGATGCACTTAGTAATCTTTGAAAACTAGTCAGAAGCTTAGTGTATAAACTGCCTATGTCCGTAACGCGAAGTCAGCAATGACGGACGAGCGAGAAAAGCCCCCTTTTCCCCGATCGTGCAAGTTTCCATGACAGCGAAGATGGCCAAACTAACTGGTTTGGTCACGCGGAGTGATGTATTAAAGCGTGCAACATCGACTATTTGCGAAACTTTTCTTAACTATCATCTGATGTTTCTAATTTTATATTTGTTTCCTGCTTCTTTCGAATGAAATGAATCGTGATGATGCAAATTACGTAAACTTGAGAAATGGAGTGAATACATATTATCAAGTCGTATAAAAGTGACAGAGAATTGAACTGAGATATAATAAAATCAGGCTCATAGAAAAGACGATAATGTGCGCGAAAGTCTTCTTGCGTGTCTCGTTGATTTGCTGAGATTCGGACCCAACGGTGTTCGACTGACTGAATACTTGAAGGACGTCTCGCAGATAATGACAAAGAGCATTTCCCTTATTATATTAATGAATTATATTTTGAAATATAATTGACTGGTTTATTACATTGTCTGAGCTTGAACTGAAGTTAACATTTAGATTTTGTGATTAGAGTACCATGTTAAGACGACAAACGAGACGGGTAACAGGATAACGACACAAGTGAAACATCTTTCTTTAACGTGTGACAAAAAAAAAAAAAAAAAAAAAAAATGCGAAAAAAAAAATGCGACTGCAGATAACATCAACAGTGCCAGACTTCGACAGTTTGAATTTTAAAAAATGCAAGCACACCCGTCATTAAATATAATGCGCAAGTGATACTTGGAGCACGAGTTAATGTTATTAATGAAAAATACAATATTTTTCTTTCTTTACTTTTAAATAAAGTACCACACTGATTAACTTTAAATATTTTTCTAAGAGGAAAGGGTGGGACTCCACAAAAGTACCTTACAGTTCTAAGAGTTCTGTGAGTCGACAAAGTGTGAAGACCACTTATCTAGCCTGAGTGATTGTTTTAAAACGTATACTTGGAAGCAACACAAGGATTATTGGCGACGGACCTCATAATTTCTGACTAG
Organism: Nephila pilipes; assembly: GCA_019974015.1. Taxonomy (NCBI): domain Eukaryota; kingdom Metazoa; phylum Arthropoda; class Arachnida; order Araneae; family Nephilidae; genus Nephila; species Nephila pilipes. The sequence goes on from BMAW01073903.1 coordinate 178,419, forward strand.
TCTGAAGTCCAGTACATATTCAAGTCCAGTAAATCCAATTTATTGAATATTCTTTTACATTATTTCATCAAAAAATCCTGAAGGGTACTTAAAAATATGAGAGCCAAACGGCCAATGTCTAAAACGGCTGCAGTTGTTGCTCATCAGATGGCAGATTTCTGTGAGGATGGGACACAAAAATTGGTGCCTTAATCGTGAAGATGAATATGTTGAATTGTAGATCAAGTAGTCAATTGTAGGCTTTCATATAAAAATAAAATGGCAGAAATAACTGCATATATAACTTCAAATAACTCCTATGATAAGCTGCGAGCGATACAGATCAATTTAATTCAAAACATCAACATTTAGGTTAAATATAGTATTGCATATGAAAATATCATTCGTTCAAATAGAAATAAAAAAAACCAGAAAGTTAATTTAAATATTTACAAAAATAATGGCTAATAGATAACTGGAGGAATACAGCTCGTATCAGAAATTTATCATGCTAGTATGGAACATAGTGGAAAAGAACAATTGTAGAGTAACATCATAGACATCAGTGCAAGCAAGATTCCAACAAATGGCCACAGAGAACTCTGCTTAGTTGCGTTGCGAAAAAGATGAATCTGTTGGTTCGACATGTCTTCTACTTATCCGACATGAACTTAGCCGTCCCGAGCTTCAACGGAGTGAAGGAAATCCGGACAGGTCTAGGAGGGAGGAAATCAAATTGGATAGTCGGCGGAGGAGAGTAGTCAGATCACTGAAACAAACTAATTATTTTCCTCATCTGCTGTGTTCTTCAAATGACTGCACGAATATAAATACCACCGCAAGTGCGCACGCAGAACACTCGCAACTTGTTTTCCCGCGCATGCAGGAAATAAGTTATTCTAACGTGCCGCCTCATAGCTAGGTGAGAAGGTTGCGAGCGGTTCAAGGGGGATCGCCACAGGCATATCATTCCATCAGTATTGTTTATTCCGGTTTAAAGACATTTTCCCCTTGACACGAAGCTACGTTCGATTAAAAGAGGTTTAAAAAGCTTTGCATAGCAAGTAAGAGAGAGAGATAGAGAAAGTAAAGTTTGTTGGCGCAAGAGCCAAATTCGGCTATGCTGAGCCAAACAAGATTTAACTGTGGTCTGAAGAAGAAATTGAAGAAAAGACACAAATTGGTTGACAAGAAGGAGGGTCGAAAATAGAGAGGGATCACTAGGGTATCCCGGGGGAGCGTCACCCGTGTTTACCAAAGACAGTAAACTTCATGGGAAAGAAAAAGATCACTAGGGTGCCTCGGGGTCATGATGCCCGTACTTACCTAAAGAAGGCAAGTCCCTGGGGTCCCCTGATATAATTTCCAGGGACAGGGTGCCCGGCTATACCCCCAGACACGGAGTACCCAATTTAGTCACCTCTTATGACATGCATAAGCTACAGTTTGAATATTCTGTCATTCCCGGTCACCACACGGGTCTACATAGCAAGTAAACAGAGAAACGTATCATCACACGACAACAAAGCGAAAAGATAAGAGCAAGTAGACGGCACCTCGTAACATTGTTAATTCAACTATGAAAAGGGTTTCGCTACACTACCATAACACGCGCTCTTCTGCGAAACGGAGAATTAATAACTAGAGTAAAAGTTATAGTTTAAGATTTATGAGAGAAGATTTTATAGTTTAATATTTATGAGAGAAGATTGGTAGGGCGGTATAATGGGAAAGAAAGTTAAAAAGATTGAAAACGTGAATTCATATATATAAGTAATAATCTCACATAAAAAAAATTTAACCTTCTAATTTTCACCATCCTATAACTCAAAGTAAAGAGTTCATCCTTATTATCTGATACAATTCCAAATCATCCTTTAATTTATGCGATCACGTGCTCATAAAATCTACTGAATCAATATTCCCCATGATCACAGAACTTTAGGGATGATCCCTACCAGACTATTCGGTTCCAGCAAAAGTCCCTTCATCCTATACCATGTAATCATTAAGTGATCTGAAAAAATCCCTCCATATAAATCTGAGGCAGTTTAAAATTCGCTCTCTTTCGCTTCGGACGTGAAGGTCGACACTACACTGCTGATCAATTTAAAATGAATATAAAATAAAAACGAATAAATACACTTTATTCGAATTTGATGTAATTTTTGCATTAATGACTTCTGGTGTCCTTCCTACTGATCTATTAAAATACATTTCATATATATATATATATATATATATATATATATATATATATATATATATATATATATACACACACACACTTCTGGACACATATAATTGTTTAATTGTTGAATATTTAAAATTTCCACTGGTGATTTTAAAAGATAAAGAAAGACTTGCAAATAAAAAAAAAAATTCCGCCTAAAGCATTCAAAACATTTCCTCTCTTATAAGAATACATAATAACGTAATTATACCTTCAATCATCGTCATCAAAACCATGTTTTGCAGCTGAAAGAGCAAGATCATCATTTAATTTCTTTTTCTTCATTTGCTTCCTAGGTTCTCCTATAAATGAAAATATTATAATTATTTCTTTTTTTCAAAAGGAGTAATAATGTACAAAAATTGTAGAAAAGAATAGATCAAGAAATAACGAACACACGTAAACAGCATATCATTCTGACAAATAAGATACATCAAAAAATTTTAATCACTTTTTTTAATGAGGTCTATCCCAAACAACACAATTATACGGTGTTTAATTAAATACCGTCCTCTCTTGATAATCCAGCAGGGACAACATTACTGGAAAATCACTAATAATACAAGAAGATTTAACAAAACAATTTCAATTTAAACAGTAAAAACTATATATTAATGCGTAAAAATTCATACATTGCACGCAAAGTAAATGTCAAACGCACGAAATAATTAAAACTACAAAAAAAGTACTGTTTTGCACCGATAGCGTACACTATTCTGTTGAAGCAGAAGACATAAAATAACACCTACAAGGCTTGTCTGTTTGTGTAAAAACGCAGGATTAATGGCAGGGCCAGAAAGGAGAAGTATCGGATTATAGCGGGAGTACTGTAGCTTTAAAAAAAGTTCGTTATATCTCTGTTTCAATATTCGAGAGCGGTCGTATTTATTAGGATGACACCTGTGCGAATGCCTAATGCTTTACATACTCATAAGTGTGCGCGTTTCCTTTCTTTTGGGCCATTTTATGACGTTCTCTGATATCAGAATTTCACCTTGTGAAAGGACAGTGACTTATATACAAATTAGCATCGCTATATGTGGGAGTGTCGTGAATAAGAAATTGGGGAGATAGATAGACTGTTGAAGGTACAAGCATAGGAATAAAGTTAGCGAGATGGATGTGCACACGACATCGATGCAAGGTGTTATGTGATCATCTGAGAACTTTCAAGTAACCATTTCAGTGTTTATTCCTGAGTCGGATTCAATTTTGCAGTGATCGAGATGAGTAGAAATTTCAGTCACTTCAGTGCTCTTCAGAAATCTCTGGATGATACATGCGTTAGTAACCGCTCTACATTCGTAATAAAGTTTTGATTTGGATTATTTTTAAGTAGAATATATAGTTACTTTAAAGATTTGTTCGACTAACATTTTTCGATTGACAATGAATGTTTTAGAAAGGGCCAACCAGTTTTGACGCGAGAGGGCACAAAATGTTCATTTCGACCCCTAGATAAACTCTATACGGGGCAAATAATTCAATGTGATAACAAGCAAAAGTGATCGGAGTGCAATTGTGAATATTTACCGAATCTCGATGGTTCAGAATCCAAGCATCGATGGGGAGGGGGCGGCCCCGCGTCAAGAGGATTTTGAAACAAAGTTTAGTTCAACGACCACACTGTTCAGCGCGGCAGTCTTTGAATAAACCAGGTCTCGAGCCCATGGCTCGATTCGAATATCATACATTCCAATGTTGCTCCTACTTTAATTATACTAAATGATTTTACAGACGAGCCCCATTATAGTGGACTTCCGAGGGTCGAATAAAATGTTTACTATAACTGAAGGTTCATTGTATCCAATTTTGTTGAAATTAATCATTGTGATAAGACACAATTCATTAATTATTAATTCAATAAATATTAACCTGTATATATTTTCTTTTTCAGCCTGATGTAGCTTCTTTGCCTCATCCAAATTTTTTTCGTGATCAGCGATAATCACGCTAAGGTTTTTCGAACTGCACATTTTGATAAGTATAATTGCTTGTATACCGCCATTTAATAGGCTTCATATTCCATAAGTTTGATTATTTTTATTTATCTTCAAATGAAGAGAAAATGCTTTCCATCATTTTCACCGATATTTTTTGGATACTGTTGAAATAGCAAAATGTCTTTTCAGTCGGAAGTGAATAGCCCCTGGAGAAAGAAAGGAGGGAAGCTTCAGACGACGCCTCTATGGTTAGTCCCTCTTGGTTCTAATTTTTAAGGGGTGGTTTGGAAAGTGGGGATTTTTAGAAACAGTAAGGAGAGTGGAGAAAGAGGAATATTAATTATGGAGTAATGAACTAGTGGTTGATTCCCAGAAATGGAGGATAGAAAGAGTGGGATTTGAGACGGAACTTTGGAATGTTTTTGGGGTGAAGGGGATCCTCATACGTATGCGTAAAATTATCTTGGAAAAGCTGGGGAAAATATCTGAGAAAGGGAAATTTCAGTTCACTATAAGCGGACTTTCAGTTTCTCAGGAATTCACCATAAGCGTTTAAAATAACCTTAGTTAAATAGGAGTTTAGCTGAGACCAGAGAAAAAAAAGTCCACTCTTTATTCCGAGATAGGTTAATTGTATATTATTTAGAAATATATGAATTAGATTTAAATAAGCACGCGTAAGATTGTATTAATTCATATTCTTATGGAGCAGGGGGATTGGTTGGCTGATTGGATGAATTTATGGCACTGGATTTTTGAAGAGATATATTGTGCCTAACACAAGATGGAATTTTTTTCATTAAGTCAAATAAAACATTTTTAAATTGTAATAACAAAAAAGAACAGTAAAAATAGTTTTTAAGGAAATTAAATGTATGGACTAAAACCAATGTTATAAAAAAATTTAAAATATTTGGTTGGTTTCCCCCACCACCCCAACCAAGTTAATTAAGGTAAAATATGGAGTGGAGAAAATTGATTCTCAGTATGCATTACTTTTAAGTAAGAAAATCAACTTTTCGACAACGATTCAACAAAATACGTTTGATGAAAATGAAATAGCGAATTCAATATATAGGGAAATAAATAAGTATATTTTTCATACAAATAATTTTTTGGGGTTGCTATGTTTTTGACATAATAAAAATTATTCATTTATATAAAGTTTAATAATTTGGGTAAATGGAACTTTGTTTATAAAAGCGTAGTTTTTATTATTGTTATTATTTTTTTTTGAAGGATTCCATCAAAAATCAATAGAATGACAAAAGTGATCTCTCCTAACATCAATATTGTACTACTTCCACTTACACCAGTGATTCTCATATTTTTTCATTTTACGGTGCCTTTTTTGAACAAAGTTTTCATTTGGCGCCTTACCCTTTGTAAAAACTCGACTAATCGATAATATATATTATAATATAAAAAATATGAGAATCGCGACTTCCCGCGACATTCTTTTTTGGGAGCCACTGACTTAAATCAAGGGCGCCAAACTCATTCTCAGTTACGGCATATTTCTAACAATTAAAAGTCATATGGGTCGCACTGCAAGTATTTAGGTGGTAGTTTTTCTTTTCTAGTTAATCATTTAGGCGGAGTATTGAGACGTGATTTGTATCATAGTGCTTAGGCTGTCTATGATGACAATTCCCGTTATATAATTTTGGTACATTGACAGTATTGCTATATATGCAGATTATTTTATCTTTCATGTTAAATTTTTCATTCAGTTTATGACGCTGGGATATTCACGGTTTTCGCTTCACTTCCTTGTACATAGAAGTGCATAAAATTCCAAATCGTTGCCAACCAAATGGAATTTGATTAGGCAAATTAGATAAAGATAAGAAGTGTAATAAATTAGATAAAGTAAGGGATTGTGACATATAAGCGAAATAGAATCGAGAGGAATAAGTAGGGAGACAAATGATTACGAGAAGCTGATAAATGTTTGTGAGTCAACCGAAATGAATTATTTTATTTCAATGTTTATCGAGAAACTGGACAGAAGTTACTCCTGGTTAGAGTAATAGGAATCGGATTCTGCTATTTTTAAGTACTCTCCTCGAGTGTTGAAATTAGCGGCTTGTCCTATCGTGAGACGACACAGTTGTATGTGGGCAGTATAGCTGCAACTTAGTTTCATGATGGTGCACAGTAAGCCGTTGTCCATGTCAAAGGCACTCTTCTCGGGCTCTAAAATTAGGAGACTGTAAAAATGAGACGGAAAGTGTGAAAGAAGGGCGCGGACAAGACTGAGTGACAGTTGAGGTAGGACTGTTCCAGCCTGAGCACCAATGCACAGAGCTACATGATGCAAATGCGGCTCTAAACGCTGTGGTCAAGTCTGTTAGTTTCAAGAAGCACCAGCACATCAATCAATACCTGAGACTACGAAACAACATTTTTTTGCAATTTTTTTTTTTTATTCAACATACATCTTTTGTTAATCGCCTTTAGGTAGATACAATCGTTCCAACGCTTTTCCCCGCAAGAAATCTTTTTTGTTGCGAGTAAATAGCGATAAACAGCTTTCTGAATCATCGACTCGTTGCTGTTTTTGTTCCATCGAAAGCAATCGCGGCACCCACTTGGAAAAAACCTTTTTCACTTCACTTCAAAAAACCTTTTTCAGTAAATACACTTCCATATGATATCTGTGTCATCTCAGCAATCTCACGGAGCTTCACTTTACGATCTTTCATTATAATTTTTGTCACTTCACTCACATTTTCCGGTGTAACGGCTTCCACAGGTCTACCCGAGCGTTCCGCGTCATTTGTGTCGGTACGACCACGTTTAAACTCGGCAAACCACCGACAAATCGTTGCTTTTGATGGACAAGAGTCCGGGTAACATTTTTCAATCCATTGTTTCGCTTGCACGGTGTTTTTACCCATTAAAAAACAATGTTTTATCAGAACACGAAACTCGGTTTTTTCCATTTTTTAAACAAACTACTAAACGACTTTACTCCAACCTCGATAACTCAGCTGTTTCTGGTCCGATCGACTTAAAATTTTGACACGTTTCAAGCAAAGGTTAGTACTCTAGAAAGACCTGGTTACTGGTTTACTACGAGCGCCATCTCTGGGTTAGTCTCGGGAGTTATTGATTGATGTGTTACCTTAGCATTATGTGCGAAACGGGAGGGGGGTTGACCAATTATGTCCCATGAAAGTTATCTACATAAAATAAAAGTAATGCGCTGCTATTTCAATTGTATGCAGCAAAATTAAACGATCGTTATTTTTTATCACCAATACCTTTTTCAAATAATTATGACCCAGGACAAAATTCAATGGCACAAAACAAAATTTTATGAAAGCATTTCAACACAAAATATCAAGAATTTGCAATTATTTTTAAGTTTATTGCAGTTGTTCTTTGCATATTGAGTGTGCGCTTTGAAAAAAAAATAATAGAAGGTAATAATGTAGCGAAAATACAATTTGCTTTGCATTATCGACGGTAGTTTATACAATTCATTATGTAATAAATTTAAATCAGTTTCTCAAGTAATATATTATCCACAATTCCAAATACCAGATTTACAGCATTTCATATTCAAAAGACGCGAATATACAGGTCCAATATTTTTTTCCAATACATCTCAATTTATCATTCGAACTACAGAAAACTCCATACTGATCGTCATTCAAAAGAACATGCAAAGCGAAACAAAAGTACGACACTCTATAAAGACCCTTTTTAGAACAAAAAGGCCTACTTAGAATGAAAAAGAAAAAAAAAAAAAAAAGCAGCTAGTCTGGCGCACAGAAGCTAAATGGCTGCAGGAAGTCAGGGGTTCCATTTGAAGAAGTCATTAATTTAATGCGAGCGACCCACACAACAGTGTCGCCTCCTTTACATTTTTTTTTCGCTCGGCAACACTTCACACTTCGACCCAATGGAGACTGACGGTAAGGCACATCCGAAAATAACTCCACCCCTTTTTACACCCTGCGGTGTTCTAAAAGGCGATGTTTAACCGCTGGACCGCTAAATTTCCATTTAACACCTTGACAACGGTTGCGTAGGGCTAACAATGGACTGGGAACGCGCTGGAAACAGGATACACGTTTCGTCGTGAAAAATGAACAATGGTCTGAGGGGGTGTTCGTTCGGATTCCTAACAAGGCAAAAATGTTCCAAAAAACAAAAGAAGAGTGCTCGTTCCCTGTGTGTCTGTAACACATGACAGGAAGCGAATGTTTCATTTTTGTTTGAAGTCTGATCTCCCGCAAAAACCTTTAATGAGACGTATTGATTGTCACATTAATGATAAGATTGTGATGGAGTGAAATGAGAATGGAGAGGTACAAAGTGAAATTTGGAATCGACGCATCACAGATTTTATAACAAATGGATTTTAAAAGAATGATTTGAGATAAGCAAGATAAGTGAGGGTTGGAAAAGAAAGTATATCCAAGGGGAGGAAAGAAGCTGCGTTCAACTGTAAAAGATTTATCGTTACGATTTTTGTAGTATACACTTTTCAGTTTAATTTTGTGGGCAATGTTTATTTGATATATAAACCCATGAATTAGTACGGACAATTGCAAGTCATGCACAGTACTCCCTGTATAATCTGGCACTTCTCCTTTCCGGCTCTGCCAGTAATCCGGAATTTTCACACCAGCAAAAACATGGCTTTTATGTCATCTACTTCAATGGAATGTAATTTTTGTTTTGTTTTAGTTACTTCGAGAAAGTTCGACATTTTATTTGCATGGACTGTATTAAATTTTACACAATATTATATAGCCTTTTTCTGCTTAAATGCGTTATTATTACTGATTTTCCAGTAATCTGCTCTGTTCCGATATCTTGTCGAATTACTGAGAAAGCACTGTATTTCAATTGTAAAATTTCAATAATTTCACTGTACTGTAAACACAATAATTCGATTTTCCTTTTATCTAATGGGAACTATCATTAAAGCAGAAAAAGAAAAGTAATGTTTAAAGTTCTCAAGAGCAATTCCTGCGGTATTATATTCATTCGCTGAAAGTTCCTTAGCTTTCACATGGGTTGTCAACAGCACTTTGTAATCAATTATACAAGAAAATACAAAGCAAAAGAAATAAATCAAGGCTGCCTAAGCTTCAACTTTGTCAGCTTTATGCTGATGACAACGCTATAGTGAATGCCGTCTTAATGTTCGGGGGGGGGGAGAGAAAAGGAGTAGAGATTTGATTTAGAAAGAAGCTTGAAGCAGTGTGTAATTGAAATCCATAGATTTGCCAATGACAGAATTGAAATTATGATCAATGCATAAGCTTTTTAGTTTTTACGATTGCCAGTGCAGAAGAAAGAAACAAGTTCTTTCAATATCATTTTTTTGTAAGTCTTGTCTTCAAGCCTGGACATTTCAGCAGAAATTAAACTACACGAGTTCACAAGGATCTTTATAAGGGAAAACAAGATGTAGATGCCAGAGGGGGGGGGGAGTGAGAACCCACAACGAATGACTTTTTCAAGCAATAGTTCCTTACATTCAAGTGATACGCAGAGACGTATCTATAGAGGGTGAGTCAAGGGGGCATCAGCCTCCCCTCTTGACCCACGTCCTCTGGATGCGGGCGCAGCATCCCGAGGGCGCCAAATTGACGTTCCGAAATTTCAGAAACAAATGTTTTCCATTCATAAATTCGTTTGTGATTGTTTATTAACGTCGCAATTAGAAGCAACACAAGGGCTATTGCTGACGCAATTTTGGACCTCGGTCAAGTGAATTTGGACCTCGGCTGGCACCCCCTCTTCAAACTTCCACACCATGACAACAGAAGGACTTAGAACCTCGACCAGATATAACGTTCATAGGCCTCCATTACACTTCAGGTCGTTTATGGCAACAGGGCTCGAACCCTGTTGCGACTCGATGTCTGCGACCATTAGGCTACCACGACAAGCCATTCTAAAATGCAACAAAAGTAAAATGAAAAATATATTCGCATACTCAGTCCCTCCCTCCATCAATATGAGGATATGATTTTCCTACGATTTATCCCTCTTTCTGATTTCGAAGCATGTATTAATTTTATGTATCGAACAGACAATAATTTATCAGTTCCACTGCTCAAGCATGCTTGACTCCCACTAAGAATGACCCACTTGACTCCCCATTTTGACGTTTTTAAACAAGTCACGTGACTACTTTATATTAACTCTATTCTTTTCAAGTTATATTATTATATATAATATATAATGTTTAAGTTTTTTCAATGTTATACTTGAATAATATTAAAGAATAATTATATTTTTGAACTACCATTGTTGTCTGAATTGTTTTGATTCGTTCTATCACTATAAAATTAAAATATTTAAAACTGTTTAAAGTAAAAAATATGAATCTTTTTTTAAATACTATTATTTTAAACACATTTAAAAAAATTTCCTTTCCCTTCCCTTTTGCACTCTGGCGAAAAGGAAGGGGTGAGAAATCTTCAGTTGTCCTCGGGTGCAGAAAAGTTGTAGTTTGGCAATCGTTTGAGCCAGTCGCTGTGAGTCTTTTTGTGAGAATGGGGGGAAAAAAACCGAGTATCGAGCTGTCATTAAATATTTGTTTCTGAAAGGCAATACGCCAACGCAAATCAAAGATGAGTTGGACGCGGGATGTACGGGGACTCTGCACCATCATTTACCACCGTGAAATTTCGGGCAGATGAATTTACACACGGCCGTACCATCTTGGGAGACGATGAAAGTTAGGGACGGGACGTCCAAAAACTGCAGCCATTGAGGATAACATCGCTTAAATTTTCCAAATGGTGTTTAGTTTAGTTTTTATTAACGTCGCAATAGAAGCAACACGAGGGCTATTGGTGACGGAGCTCGCAATTTTGAACCACGGTCAATTGACGAGGACGACACCTGATCTGGCACCTGCTAGACGACCGTCAAATTATAGTGAGAGAGATAGCAGAGGCTATGAATATGACCAAAGAACGTGTCAGTCACATACTGAATCAAGATTTAGGGATGAGAAAACTGTCCGCGCGTTGGGTATCGCGTTTGTTCACGTTAGATCAAAAACGTATTCGAATGAACTTTTCCAACGCTCTGGTGCCGCAATAAATTAGAATTTTGGTGACGATTAATTACTGTAGATGAGACTTGGATATACCATTACATGGCCAAAACCAAAAATGCAGGCAAAAGAGTGGACTGCAAAGGGGGGATCGGCTCAAAATAAGTTTTTTTTTTTTTTTTTTTTTGGCTGGGAAAGAGATAACGATTGTTTTTTGGAATACTCAGGAGTTATCGTAATCGATTATCTTCAAACATTACAGGAGCATACTACGCATTATTACTTGACAAGCTGAAGACAGAAATTGGGGATAAACGGCCACATTTTCAGAGAAAAAAATCTGTTTCACCAAGAAGATGCTCCATCTTACACCTCAGCAGAGTTCATGGCGAAAATCCTCAAACTACGGTCTGAACTGCTCGACCATCCTCCTTACTCACCAAATCTAGCCCCAAGCGACTTCTTTTTGTACCTTTATCTAAAAATTGCGCTCGAAGGACAGATTTTAGTCAAATGATGAGGCAAACATCTTCGTAAGCAATTATTGTGCAAAGAAAGAATGCCAAGAACTATTTGGACGGGCTAAAGAGATGGGAGCATCGCCGGGAGAAGTGTGTAGACTTACAAGGAGACTATGTAGAAAAATAAATTTAAAGAAAAAATGTCTTGCACCTTTGTTAGGTCGGAAACTTTTCAGACCACTCTTTAATATATATATATATATACACACACACACACACACACACACACACAATGATACATATAGACACACACGCATAAGTAAAGCCTTGTTAAGTCGTAGGATTAGGGTCAGTCCGGGATATCGGAAATTCAGGTTAACGAGAGTAAGGTAAAACGAAATAAAATAAAATATACTTACAGAAAACCATCTTTACATCGAATAAATTGAATGTAAACCAGATTTACAAAAGATAAAAACATCTACATTGTTAACAATAGAAGCGATCTAAAAATTGTTTGACTGCGTTTTCCATTTTATACCCCCCTCACACACACTCACTTTCCTGTCATACAATCATAGTCGTTAGAAGATTTCAGTACAGATCACAATTCTATTCAAATTATGTGGATGAAACACAGACACACATATAAAGCACGAAACAAAATTTATTTTATAGATCCAACAGAGCAGATAAACGTGACAAGAAAATCTGCTTAAAATAAACAATATTTTAATAAAGCCAGCAACATTTACTCCATTTTTGGTAGAAAAAAAAGGATCAAGCAATGTGTAGAATAATAATAAGAAATAAAAAAACATTTTTACACACTGTAAAGAGGAAGAGATATAAATCAAACACCTAATACAACGAAACTTGACGTTCACAGTCAGGCGATACTAGATTTCACACCAGTCTATCTAGATGGAGACAGAGCAGAGGGCAAAGGGCAAGTGGGGTGAAAGAAGTCACCCAAAATACATATGTGTCCCTGTCACACACACACACATACACAGGGAGGGGGTGCGAGAAACAGATCAGGGAGGGGATGTCCTAACGAGACACTGACAGATGGGGACAATATTTGACGACAGATTGCACGCTCCCTCGCTGTTGGAAACTCGTAATGATGTCGTACAGTACGAATTGCGTGGGAGGGATTTCAGAACTGAAAGGAACGCATGGAAAGGGTGGATGGGATACTTTTGTGTGTTGAATGCAGTTTCGAACTTTCAAAATTCGATTATTTATTTATTTGTAAATGAGTTTGGCCAGGGAATGGTCAGAGAAATTTAGGTGTTGTATGGAGGGCACAAGAGGGAAAAAAACTTTTAATTTTGCATGTCCTGACAGACCAGATGTTCTTTAGTTTTCAACTATTTTTTTAATTAATTTTTTTTTCTTGAAGTAAGTAGTTGTTAAGTATTCAGTTAATATCCATTAAACAACAAAATGCAGATATATAAAAAAGTATCTAATATTTAAATTACAGAAATTTTTTTAAGCTGTACATTTATGAATCAATCATTTTCGGCTGTTTAAATTACCTTTCTTATTGATATGAGCAAGATTTAAATATTTATTAATGTAGTACTCTCAGAAACAACAAGAGAGCTGTTGGTGATGGACCTCGTAATTTTGAATTTCGATCAAGTCACGAGGACGACAAATGAGCTGGCACCCCACTTTCCAAACTTCTACACCATCCCATAGAGAGGATTTTCAGCCGCGACAGTGATGGAGAAATTTAATGGAGCAACAGCCAGACATGGCTAAGTTGCGCCAAACAACGTATATATGTGATATAGAAGTCAGCTTTGGGTTTGGTTTGGTATTATTAACGTAGAGCTAGAAGCAACACGAGGGCTATTGGAGAAGGTCCTCGTAATTTTGAACATCAGTCAAGTGACGAGGGATATAGAATATGGAAGTCAGAACAATGGGGGGGAGGTAAAAAATGTTTGATAAAGATTGGTTTGTTTGGTTTGGTTTGGTTTTATTAACGTCACACTAGAAGCAACACGAGGGTTGTTGGCGACGGACCTCGTAATTATAAACCTCAGTCGAGTGACGAGGACGACACCCGAGCTAGCAACCCCTCTCCTAACTTCCACACCACACCAACGGGAGGACTTTGGGGCCCGATAGATTTAACGTGCATCAGCCCTGGCTACACGGTGGGACTTTAAGTGACCAAGGCTCGAACCCGCGACTCTAAGAAAACTGCTGGCCACGAGTATGAAACCAAAAATTTGACAAGGAGGAAGATAAAAATAGAGTAGGATCGCTAGGGCATTTCGAGGGCGCGTTATCCATGATTACCAAAGACAATAAACTCCACTGGAAATAAAAAAAAAAATCACTAGGATACTCCGGCACTAGGTTGCTGGTACTTATTTGAAGGTAAGTCTCTGAGGGGTTAAGCCTCCACAAACTTAATGTACATCAAATCCACTACACGCGGCGGATCTTTTATTGGAATTAAGACTCGAACCAACGACTCAATGGAAACAACGCAGATATGAGTTCGCGATCAAAATCACTCAGCTACATCAGTCGCTAACAGGACTAGATTGGTTGATTCTTTATTAATGTCATACTTAGAAGAAACACGAGGGTTATATACGACCTCATCAATTTGAGCCTCGGTCAAATGACGAGGACGACATCTATGTGAGCTGACACCTTCCTCTCAAAACTTTCTCAAAACGCGGGAGGACTTAGAGTCATGACAGACTTAACATGCATCAGCCCCGGCAGGTCATTAGTGTCAGCAGGGCTCGCACCATGACCACGATATTATTGCAGCGAACAATAATAATGGTGAGAAATTATAGCTCATGGGGCGTGAAGACTATGTGTGAAATGTTAGATAAAGGTAAAAGATTTTCTCCTAACATGTTTTGATGAAATTTTGCTGAATTTTAAGTATGAAGAAAATCGTGAACTTTCGGTCGGGTCTTGCAACCGGTGAACTCAAGGGGTTAAGCCAAAAATTCAAAGAACTCCAGGGGATCTTTGAAGATACATGAGAGACCTTACCTTTCTTTATCTAAATTTTCATTAACAATTATAATTAGACCTTGCGTTTCATTATCTGACAAAGCAAACTATGGCTTACATCAGTAACGGTCATCAAGAATTAATCAACGCAAACATACAGTATCAAGTTACCAGTCATCAAGAATTCGGCAACGTATTGTATTCAAGTTAAACAACAATCCTAAGCACACTTGTTACATTTCAAACGAAGTTTTTAATTTACGAAAGTGGTTCAAAAAGTACCCACGTTACAAATGGCGCATTATGAACAGGGTAATTCATAGTACTCTATGGATCATTTCTTCATTTTTCTATAAAAAGTTGATAAATGTGTCCTTCGTATCGCAAAAATTCATTATAATTTCCTCAAGACAGTTTTCTTTGACGCAGATTCACCGGAAATAACTCATTGTTTTGATTTTTGCTTGGTTTTTCGGTGTACAATGACGGTCTCAACAACGACGGCTACTCGAAGCGGCAGCAATCAAATTTTGATTTGGTAGCAAATTGCTGCAAATCAAAACAAACCTCAAATCAGTGTGAAATTTGTTTTGGCGATGTTTAACAAATATCAGTACATAATGGAAACAACAAGTAATGTTACATACGCCATCTGTCGTAAATAACCGGTACTTCTTGAACCACTTTCACATAATATGAATGCTCATAATCTAGAATAATAATTATTGTTTATTGAACTAAGAATGGAGCTTACACTTTTCTGATATACCGTTAATAGTTTTAAATAAACCAGATTTCGATCGTAGATTTAATTTACGCACGGATGTGAACTATGCATCCATTAGAACCTCGGCCGTGAGAGGAAGAGTCCATCAGTGAAGGGATCAAAGGCCTTTCGTTTTCTTGGCAAAAGGGTTCGTGAAAAAAAATGCATTAACACTATAAATTCTCGAACTATCAACTCCCAAGATTTCCTGGGGATTCTGAACGCAAGAGAACGGCCACCTCTTCACTACCCCTTCCGAAGACCCACGAGCAGCAGCCTGGATTGAAACATAGTTTGACATTAACACGAACATTTAATTAATCGCGCGTCTGCTAAAAACGCGTGAGCGCGATGATAAATCACCCGAAGCAGAAGTTCGTACTCTAACGAGAACCAAATAAATATTTCAGGATTCGGTGGATTCGTTTCGCAGCATGATTTTCGCATTAAAGGTGGGGGCAGACTCCATGTCTGATCGAGGAGTGAAAAAGAGAGGTTGATTAATGATTACACGGGGCGAGGAAGATAGCGCCGGGGTCAAGTGGCTACCTCTTCCTTCGAAACTTTTCCCAAGGACTGCCGAAATAAAACTGATTTTGGAACTTAAAAAAGAATATTATGCAATTGATCACGTTCCAACCATGTCTTAATGATTCAGAAGGTTATATACTGATCCTCAAAATAAATGTATATAATGAAAATTAATTCAAAACGCAAGAGGCTTTCGTTTTTAATTCCAGTAAAGTTTTGACTTGCCTTCGCATTGGACGCACTCGTCTAGCATGCAGATATATCTATTGTTCGGCGAGAATGCTACGGAGTGTATTTCAGTGTATATGTGGTGTATTTCATGTAAAGTCCCTTACATTTCGTACATCATATATTAACTGATTGAGCGGTTTTTCATAACCATCCTCATACTTTCTTTTCATTAATCAATTTTAAGTATGTTTAACCTGGTGGAAGATTCCTCACCGAAAATTATTTGCCTTTCCATTTAAAATAGGCTTTACAAACTGTACTTCAGATTTTATTCCTGACTTTTTACATCGTGTTTATATATCATTCTAAATTTAGTTTCAGAGTTATTGCTATAATTTAAACAAATGTTTGGCACAGCTTAGCCAAATTTGGCTCTTGCGGGCTCCCCCTCCTTCCAATTATTATTACATTAAGAGAATCCTCGTTTGTCAATCAGAGCCAGGGTTCAGGTCCCATATCTGCCTCGTAATTTTGAACTACGATCAGAGGACGAAGTCGACATCGGAGTCGGCACCACAGTCTTCATGCCATTATTATTATTATTTATTTTAAGTCGCATGCATCTAAAAGCAACACGAAGGCTACACCGCGCGAGAGTGATTTTGACATAGACAGTTTATTAAACGTCGCACGTAGAAGAAACACGAGGGCTACTGGCCTCGTAATTTTGAACATCCGTGAAGTGACGAATATTTCATGTGAGCAGGCTTCCCAATCTCTTAACTTCCAAACTATCCTAAACGTAAGAACTCTGAACACTGACAGATTTAACATGTATTAGTCCGTTACACAACGGGTCTGTTGCGCAATCACGTCTCGACGAATGCACGATTCGACGGAAACAACTGCAACCATGAGCTCGGTGACATGAATTATCGGCTACCGCGGCCACTCTAAAACGATATAATGTACTAATACTGATGAATTCAGTAATTAAGTCCCCTCTGGGAAAAATAACAAAACGGACAGACACATCACATCCAGTGGAAGTTAGGGCCTACATATATATAACGTGCATAAGCCCCTCTGTAAAATGGGTCTTTAGTGAAATCAAGACTCGAAATTGCGATTCGGCTGAAATAATGCCCGCCACGAGCTACGTACTACGACCGCTTAGCTATCGCAGCGACATGAAAGCATTTCATGATGGCCCTCGTAGATTAATCTTGACCAATGGTCAAACAATGAGGTCGAAAACTGCTATACCTGTAACTTGAACAATATGCCACGTAACGATCTTCAGGTTCAGTTCTATTTCACGAGCAGTTCCAAATTATGACCCAGATGGAGTCGAACCCACGATTCGAATTGAATACCACTGGTCACAAAACTATTATTTTACGATATTTAAATGCTGACTGTCATGGAACCATACCCGAGGTCAGGTAACGAAATGGTTAGTTAAAACGAGACACAGGAAATAAGAGTCAGACCCCGTTAACTCATAGAAGTCGGGGTCCAAGGTTAATAAACTGCAAACTATAGTATTAATATAGATTGAGCGATGTATTTCAAAATCTATATAAACTCTCTTACACTCTTTGGACATTTTTAATTTACGATCAGGGAATTTTTGGCTACTGGTTTCGTAAAACATTCCTGCTCTACCTTGCGCTCCTATTATGCTCGTTTTTAGGTACGCAACACCCGTTTGACTTATTTCTTTCATATGTTCCCAACTTCTCTCATTCAGAGTATAGGTTTGCTATTGCAAATTGGAACTCCATTGTTTGTTTAACCAACAATATATATAAAATAAAAAGAAGGAAAAAAATGGAGATGATAGCATTTGTTGCTCTGTATCCCATAAAACCGATCAATCCATCGATCGAAACAAAAAATTAAGTCTTCTTTTCACAGGCAGTCCCGATGTCATCTGAATCTCGTCAAAAGAAAGCCGCGAGTAAACTGGGCTGACAGCAACTATACGCTGAAATATTCTATACTACTTTCACATTTTCAAAAAGTCGACACAATAATACGTCACCTGCACAAGGGCATAAATTTTAAAATAATAATAAAAAAAGGGGGGGATAGGGAAAGGCTAAATATAAACAAGTCACGGTAGGCGCGAATCTTTCTCCAAGGAAATGTTAAGCGAGTATCTATTGTATAGGTAAAACAAGTAAATATTTCTTGGAAAAGAAAAATTAACAAGTTTTAAAAACTTTTCACTCAAATTCTTTTCGATTCCTGAAATTTGAATTAACTGCTCGATCTTTACTCTGTTTCGTGTATTTTCTACAGTGAATAATTTTTACGAAAATTTCATTAAAACATTTGTTCAAAAATATACTTAGAGAAAGTGAAATTTTAAAATAAAGAGTTTATATTTTGATATAAAAAAACAAAACTTTGTAATTATGCATAGTTGACGCTTAAGTTTTTAAATAATCGATATTTTTTTTATTTCCATAAATTGCCAAATAGAAATGATAAAACAGTCTACTGCAATGCACTATAGTTAATACGGTTTCAGATGTTGAAAAATTACTACACACATAAAAATTCCTTCGAAATACCCCAACCCTCCGGTCCTTTGATAGCTCTGGAACCTTGACAGATTTTTCGAAACTTATTGAAAGAAGGCCATTTTCTAACGAAAAACAAAGTGGATCGCTTATATAATTATTGTAAAAGAAGAAGGGGGAGGGAGACAAACTATCATTAAACACAAATAAAAAAAAATAACAGATAATAACAATAAACCCGAATTTTACAGAATTCTCGAATTAAAAAGTTTTTGAAATTCTGAATTTAAAAATAAATGTTTTTAAAATTTAGAGAATTCGAGGAATTTGCTAAGAATCGAAAACGGGGTTCTTTCAAATATACCGCTTTTAACATTTTCGGATTTCAAACCAGTATATACATAAATTTTATTTTCGACATAATTTTTTTAAATATCAGATTTGAGTAATCCTTCATAAGACACTCAATTTTTTACAACGCTCATGTGCCAATGGACTTGAGTACGATCAATGCAATTTATCATAAAAATATGATAGATATACCGGTACTTGTTTTTTTTTTTTTTTTTTTTCAGGTGAATTCGATTCTCGCAAGTGATTTCTAAAGGTTAGTCGCTAGGGATCGTACAGACCTAAAAATGTCGGACGGGTATTTGTAACAACAAAGCACCTCATTGAGTATTCCTGCCATGCACGGGCAATGCCCAGGGCTGAAGTGGCCGCCATTGATTGTCCGAAAACTGATGCGATGTCCATCAAAGGGGGAGAGTCGCCTTTCCCAAGGGGCGGAACTGATAAAAAAAAAAAAAAAAAACCCAGAAGTCACGCCTTCTTAGGTGCCCACAACGATTTAAATTGAATCCTGATGGAAAGAAATTACTAAAATTAATAAAATGAAACAAGAGCGTCGCCTGGGTGGAAGATAAGGACGTCGCTTAATAGAAAATACCACACAAAAAAAGGAAGAATGCGTTTTTTTTTTAAACAAAAATAAAGAAAATGTTCGTAATTTATCTATTTTTAGACATACGCTTAGAAGAGTAAAATTGCTTAACTTTCAAACAAGAAATTATATACAAGAAATGTTGTTGATAAGTTAGACATGTAGTTTTTAAAAACAATTTTACTATTTAAATAATCGTAAAAATTAATGGGGAGGGAATCAATATTTAAAGAAAACGGTTTGCCTTATGTCAAAAAAAACCTGATGAAAATTTCGAAAACATTTCCAGGCAGAAAATGGTTCCAATTTTCATATAAATTTGCGACGTTGTAACACATACATCCGTTTATGATGATGCAGTATTCTTAAAATTTAGGAACATTCTAAAAATATGCCATTTACCATGTGAATATCAGAAGTTTAAAGAACATTTAGCATTACAATTATAGGTAAAAAAACAACAATGGAACACATTTTACACCAGAAAAAGAGAGATTCAGATTGAAACGAGTAACATAAAATATGCAGCTCCTTAAAAAATAGCGAAGTCAGAACATAAAATGAATGTTCAAGTGCTTCCCCCCCCCAAAAAAAAAAAAAAAACCACGCTTTTATTAATTCAGAAACTTGCTAACACAAACTGGATACGGAAAATAATGAACAAGTGGGAATTTTTGAACATTTTTAAATACATCCAATTGCATCAGATATGTTTCATCAATTAGAATATAGCTTCAAACGTAAAATATTCACACTCTCACTCACTTTATTTTTTTAAGAATACAGCAAAGCTTTTTTTTTTTAATGATAAAAATTAAAAATAAAACATGAAACCCCAAAATCGTTCCCAACAGACTGATTCATACCAAGGTTTATTCTAGACTGAAAAATGGCAACAACAAAAAAAAAGGGGGGGGGAGATATTTATTCAACTTTGAAAGAAATTTGGCTCATACAATATACCAATATAAAAACATCTTTTTTTGATCATATTAATTTTGTTGAATTTACAGTAGAATTTTAAAGAACAAGTATTATTACACTCTTCAAAATTATTTTCTTTTCCTACTAAGCTTCTATAAAATAGGCAACCTAAAGGCAATTAAAGATTTTTTCATCTAATACTTCACAGCAGATCTAGAATACGGAACACATTTTTAGGTTAAAAAATTTTTCGAGTAGTTGGAACACGCTTACAGAAACACACGTTTATCACTCAGTTTCTTTAAAATTTGGAAACATTTAATAGATACCGATGCAATTTTTTCTTTTCACTCATAAAGCCTCATATTTCGAGGTTTTATGAGTGAAAAAGTAGTGCCTCCATGACCATAATTTTTTTTTTAATATTTGTCACCCAATTTTTAAAAATCTAGTTGTATCTAAAAATTACACGTGTCTTCTACGTAAAGCACTCATTTTCTTTGTTCCCAGGTGTCGTTGGTGTGCTAAGATTTGAGGAAGATGCCGACGAGGTTAAAGCAGCGAGATGTCATTGCATCCGATCTTGTACCTTGAGAGACATCACTTACGTTCTGACGACGAAGTGGAAGTTGCCATGAAAGCCTACTGTCGACAATTACCATCTGAAATCTTTTTCGACGTCTTTTCCCGATTATTCACGCTTTGGCGCAAGTGGTTGAAAAGGAATGGGGATTATATCGAAAAGTGAATAAAGTATTACATAAAGGAAATATGTAGCCTACAAATACATGATTTGTGAGTGATGGTGGAGTTTAAAGACTAATTTAAGCCAAACAAGGCGTAACTGTGATCTAGACGTTTGAAAAATAGGGGGGGGGGAATAAATAAAACTTCGATGATTGTTTTATTAACGTCGCTCTCGGAAGCAATGGGCGACGGATCACCCCGGTCAAGTGACGAGGAGGCAAACCCTCGAAACTTCCACACAGCGCCAAAGAGAGAGGGGGGGGGGGCTTGGATCTCGACCAGATTTATCGTGCATCAGCCCCACTACATGGCGGATCTTTAGTGGCATCAGGGCTCGAACCAACAATTCGACGGAAATAATGCTGGCCGCAACTATGACCACTTGATTACCGCGGCCATGAAATTTAGGAGACAAGAAGGATCTAACATAGAGAAGGATCGTTAAGGAATCCCGGGGGCACGTCACCCATGTTAAACACAAACATTAAACCCCAAAGGAAAGAAAAATATTCAACAAAACATTGGTTGAAAGGAGACATAACTTTCTTTCATGAGGATATATGTAAAGGATACATTTTAATCAAATGGAGAGAAGAAATACTGATTTTTAAACATACAATGGATTGATTCAAATAAGAATTAGTAGTACGATACAGTGAGATTCACTCCGTATATCAGTTAATAATTAAGAACATAATAATAATAGCGAGATATTTTTCTATTCAATAAAATGCTACAATTTCGGATCTCGTTCTTTAAGGCAGACCTATTTGCTTCACTAATGGGCCCAAAATAACAAACGCCGCCGAGGATCTGAATTCGCATAAGGCGACATTTTACCAACTAAAGATAGCAAGGGAGACAAATGTAAGGTACAATTTGTCTGCGTCCGCATAATCGGGATGCTTTCGGAAGCCCTCGCATTTGTCAGAGTCGTAACGAGCGCTCTAACTAATGATGTAAAATGCCTTGTCAGAGGAAAGGAAGTTGGCAGGAAGACCCCGGAAGATCACGGTGATGAAACAGGACAGAGGATCAAAGGTCTCGGGTACGATGGTGGAGTGAAGGGAAAACCGAGTTTAGAGTTACCACGAGTACATAAATCATGGATGTTAAGTGGCACAATGCAGGTGAAAATGTTAACAGATTGCAGACCAACATTTTCAGAGCAGAGTTCCTTCTTCATTTACAATAGCATTTCGGTCAACGCATCAAAATTGATATAAAGAGCAGAAGAATGAAATTATTCGTAACGCTGATACACACATCCTTTATGCCGTAGGTAAATTAACCATTCTTAAATTCAATTCTTAGATATTTTTTTTAGCCTTCGAATATCGCAAATTTCTCCTTTTCAACCTGAAATCCTCTCGAATTAGATCGATATTGAAGACAATTTTATTCGTCTCATTAATTTTATTTCTCTCAATTTTATTACCCTTTTTTTTGAAGCTGAAAAATATTTAAGCTCTCCTTACCACCACTACATGTCATGGGATGACATGTATTGGGCCAGTAAAAGGGCCAGTGCCTTTTTACGAGCACAATTAGTCTTTATTGAGATCAGTATTCAAAACCAAGGTTCGACCAGAAATGAATTTAGTTTAGTTTTTTTTTTTATTAACGTCGAAGAAGCAACACGAGGGCTGTTGGCGACGAACCTCGTAATTTTGAACCTCGGTCAAGTGACGAGGACGACACATGAGCTGGCAACCCTCTCTCTTAACATCCACACCACGCCAACGGGAGGACTTTGGGCCCCGACAGATTTAACGTGCACCAGCCCCATCTACACGGCAGGTCTTCGGTGGCCAAGGATCGAACCCGCGACTGAAAGAAAACCGCCGGCCACGAACCCGAAACCATGACCACTAGGCTACCGCGGCCACCGACCAGAAATGAGAACGCTCGCCATCACATAAGCTTCCTTCCTACTCGCTTATCATAATATTTTAGATCAAAATATAAGAATCATATCAAATTCAATGATATGCATATTCAAAGAAAAAACGAGTATTCTCACATGATTGAACATATCTTTTGAGTTAGTTTGATGATGCACAGCGCATTGTGTGGAAGTCTGGAGCAGTAAGTACCAGCTCAGGTATCGTCCTCGTCACTTGATCGAGGTTCAAAACTACAAGGTCCGTCGTTGATTGCCCTCGTATTGGTTCTAAGTGCGACGTTAATAAACCATCAATCAATAAATCAATTCATCAGATTCCGAATATTACGCTTTTACACGGCAAAAAAAAAAAAAAAAAAAAAAAAAACTATTCATTAAATATACTCTTCTTAGCTTTATAAATGTACAACGTCTAGAGTGAAATTCGAATGAGGCTTAGTAATAAAAGTAAATATAACATTATAAAAGTCCCCCCTCAATAAAATATAGAATTATCAATGAGCCATAATATTACGAAGGTAAAAAAATTGTTACATAGCTTACCAGTTTTTGAAAATCTGAAAAAAGTACATCCGAAGTTAATTTTGAACTTGTTTTTTTTTACTTTATAGTAATATAAATTCAATTTAAATAACTTTTTATCAACCCATTAACCTTATTTACAAAATATTTTGGAATTAAAATCAGAAACGCAAGCAAACGAAAACACAAACAAGTGATTAAAAAAAAAGATCATTGCCGATCATTGACAAGCGTCGGTGACGCCGTAACACGAATTAACCGTTCTAAAAATCGAAAACACGTATAAATCAGATTCAATAGCCTAAAAGCATATCTGAAAGCATAAATGAAGAAACGAAAACCCGTAAAAAAAAACTAATTTGAGTATTAAACAAAGCACACGTAAAAATAAATAAAACAGCCATTCATTTGCGTCTGGAAATTCACTTCTAACCCGACCGTCATTCCAAAACAAAACCCTTCGCACAAAGAACGAGCATTACAAGCGAAACTTTCAGACAGTGACAAATCTAAAAGCAGTGCATTCACAGTCTTGCGCAACAAAACAAAGAAGGGTCTTAAAAATCAAACCATTTCTAAGATGACTTTCAAGATGATGCAGTGCTATGCTTTCTCATGCTGAAGGAAGGTAACAGGACGGCCATTCATCAAAATGTCAAAAGGACGATTTTTTTTTCACGTGCTACCGGAGAGCAGACCATCCCACACCCTCTTTGCATTCCAGACAGAGTTGCCCGACACCCTGACAGGGGATGGGAGTTTTGATAGAGGACGGAATCCCAGAAGCTACATGATGTAGTGTGCTGTGTTAATTACCTCCCGTTCCATGGGATTGCATCATTAGCCGAGTTCGTTCGTGTCTTGGGAAGTTGTCGAGGGAGGAGTGCCAACTTGATGTGGTTCTCGCCAGTTTTAGCCAATGAGACGAATAGGAGCATTTGATAAGTTCGGAATGGGCCAGATCGAATTATGTCTCAGTCTAGAGCTATGATGTACAAAACACTTGCATTTGGGCTTGATTTTGTTAAATGGTCAAACCTGCTTTCGTGCACTTTTTTTTTATGTGATTTTTATTATGAGGGGGAAATAACAAAACTCCAACATAATATGAATGAAAAGTATTTTAAATAGAAAACAACAAATGGCCTATCAGATACGTTATATATCCATACTACAAAAAAAGTTCATATTGCATCACCAGTTTTATTACATTACAATATGGTCTCTATCGCTTTCCTCCTTTCAACTTACACTTTGGAGTCTTTAAATGAATTTTTTTCATTTTTGATCGCACATTCGGCCAGTTTCATCCCATCTCTACTATTTTCCCTTGCAATATCTATAATCTTGACTGCTACTGGGGTGCTCGCCACTGCAGTGGTGTTTAGGAAATAGGTTTTCTAACTTTCTCTCTCCCCCCTCAAGATGTTGTAAAATGCTAAATTTCTCTTATTTTCACTTAATCTTAAGACCATTTTTGGTCATTATTAAATTTCCTATTGGTAAATTTTAACTATCACTATTTTTTTAATACTGATCTTGCATTACTACATAAAGCATTAAAAAAAAAAACTTTTATTTTGGGCAGAAAAACAAATAAAATTAAAAAAAAAAAATTTAAAAATTATCTTTCCTTACTCTCATCCTTTTTTGCCTTCTGCTCCGTGCTTCGGCACATTGTAATCTGTTTGTTTTTCCTTCTTAATGTTTTGAAATGAAACTAGAGTAAAATGCCTGCCCAGGCTGGTACTCGAAGAATTATTTGATTGTTGCTGTTAAATGAATTTTCTTGTAATTGATACCGATTCTGAAAATTCCAAAGTGAGTTTCTGTCTCGCATGTCTGATTATCCTGACATATACAAACGGCTAATAAAGCAACCGTCGTCCCAAAAACTAATTACGAGTTACATTACATCACCAAAAATGTCGACTCTGAACGAGTGCGAGTTAGCATCTTCAAGCGACGAGTTAGCATCTTCAAGTGATTTTGAACTAGTTGTCCGCAAAGAAATCCGCGCTCTTCACTACGAAGAATAATTTTTGTATGTACATTATGAAATGTTCGTATATATAATATTTAAGTATATAAAATATTTAAATTTTGGCCTTGTTTATGGAAAACCAATTTCTAACAACGTAGTGAGGTTTTGTAAGATATATTTTCTACATAAAACTTTTTTTTATACGTCCCTAATTACCGCATTATTTTTTTAAAAAATGTTGCAAACAATATATTTTACAGCAATTTATAAAGTTTCAAAATATTTTTTGTTTCGTGTTGCGGTATACAAACATTAGTTAATCTTTGTTTCTTTCAAATTATAAATTATATTTAAACTTTAAAAGGATGTTTAAATGTTCTATTGAAGGGTACATTTTTTGAAAAGTATTATTAAGTAATACCGATTAAAATTTAAAAAAAAAAAAAAAAAAAAAAAATCTCAATTTTAAGTCTATTTTGAATAAAGACAATTCCTTTTCATGAAGGAATTTTTTTTTCTCAATAATTAATAAATCAAAGACTTCTTTGATACAGCAAAAAGCGACACTATTTTCAGCGACCGAGTGGCAACATTTTATTTTACAACGTTTTTCTGAATTTCACTTGGTGTGTGTGTGTGTGTGTGTGTGTCATCAAATTTTCGATCGTTAATTTAACCAACTTCCCATCAAGCTAGAGCTTTGAAATTTCGGGAATCGTTCGTACTCGCCTAACAATGCAATATTTATTCGTTTGCGACAAGTTTTAACTCATATTTCAATAATTTTAATAAGTCAAAATATTCTTTCCTCGAGGCGCTTTTAGGATTCAGGGAAAAATTTCTTTCCCCCTCTGGGAGCACCGGGCACTCCCCACGCAGCATGAGGTTATCGTAAACCTTTTGTACTCACAAAGGGGAGATACTATCTCCCCTTTACAATCTCCGAGATAGTAAGGGTTGCTGACTTTTAGTCAGTAATCATTCGCAAGAAAGAAAGTTTCCAATATTAGGCGCCATGTCTTATCACAATAATTTTTTCTGAATTCTGGTTCCCATTTTTTTTTTTAATAGAATGACTTACAAACTTTCAAATGCATGTTTTGATTTTATATTATGAATTTTTTAATACGCTCACAAATGTCTCTTTTTAAGTAAATTTTAAAGATAAAATAACTAACAGTATTAACTAATATTTCAATAATTTTCTCTAATAAACTTTGCCACCATATAAAAACGTTGCTTTTAAAAACGTTGGTTTTTATATCGAATTATTAACTGTAACCTTCACAAGGATTATTCAGATATATTCCTTGAAAAACGATTCAAATGAAGATAAACAGGTCAATATGTAGAAAAAGGTTATCAAAAGTTAGAACCTAAAAGAAATTTTTTTTCTATATGGTGATAATAATGGGAAAACATTACTAACACCATACAAAATGTTTCACATCAGAAAGTTTAAATTTCAGAATGTTAGCCTATGATATTGAATTAAAAATTGTTTTTACACATAATTTGCAAAGCAAAATGCTAATTATATTTTAAAGTTATTCAAGCTCTCAGAGACACAAGGTTCCGTAGGTTCACACAATCACAGATAACCGAAGTTCCTTTTCACGAGCAGTATATCCTAGCATGCTAGAAACTCGTTATAGAAGTATTCTAAGTCTGACATCAGTTGATGAATAGGTGTTTTGTTTAGCAGAAGAAAGAAACGCGTTCGAGAATTCGTTCCAAAAATAAATAATTCTTTCAAAAACAAGCTACAGAATGCGGATACAGAAAACATTTCGCCACCCCCTCACTGGTACACGCCTCTTTGATGCAAAAGGGGAGGAGGCAAAACAAAAAGCGTACCGGATACATGACTCAAGTAAACAATGAGGAATGCCCAGATAAAATAAAGGTTTCTCCTAACCATGAAACTGTTGAAAGATTCACCACGACCATTCTTCACAAAAATGCTTATTTTTAATAACTGACTGACTTCTTTGCAAACAGATGTACTAGGGCTCAAAGAAAAATGTTTTTTTTTTTTCTTCCTTCACTCAATGGCGGATTGGGGTCTCCCAGGAGCCCCTCTCCACAATGGAATGACTACCAAACAAAATGTTCACACATAATTATCAATTGATTTAAAATTATATAAAATCAAACTAAAAATTACAAAATAATAACTATTAAAAACCAAAATTAAAATGAAATTATTAAAATTAAAAAAAAAAAAAAATGCAAATATTACACAATTAATTTAAACAATTTGTAAACAAATCTAAACCATTCAAGTTAAAAATATTATCATAATTTAAAACATACAAAATATTATTATCTAAAAAAGCTACAAATTTACTCAAAAAACAATACAAAAGAATTCAAGAACACATATTATGCATAGTAATTTTAATTCACAACAAAAATAATAAGTTTTTTAGTTTTAATAACGTCGCACTAGAAGCAACACGAGGGCTGTTGGCGACGGACCTCGTAATTTTGAACCTCGGTCAGGTGACGAGGACGACACCTGAGCTGGCATCCCCCTTTCTTAACTTCCACACCACGCAACGTCAGGACTTTGAGCCCCGAACAGATTTAACGTACATCAGCCCCGGCTACACGGCGGGTCGAACCCGCGACTCAACGAAAACCGCCAGCCACAAATCTGAAACCATGACCACTAAGCTACCGCGGTCACAAACAAAAATTACAAAAGATTTCATTTACAATGTTTTAAAACATATTTCAAATTTTCTATCAGTAAAAAAAGAAAAAAAAAAAAGGAGAAGCTAAAACTGTTCTTTGCGAGCTTTGATATCCGAAATTTTTTTTTCATAGCTCTATTAAAATTAATAGTTTTAGGTAGTGTATTTTCAATGGAAAGGATTACGAAATCATCAAGTCTTACGGGCTCATTGTTGATCCAAGATAATTTTTAATCAATATCAACTACGAAAAGCTTCTCTCGCAAGAAACAACTGAGTCACACATTATCAGCAAAAGTCTTTAGAGCCAAATATAAGTTAAGGACGGATTCATGGAAGTCCATTCTCACAATTATCATTTAACACTTTCAATGCAAACCACTTATTAGATTCCTTTTCAAATTTTGCTGCTTGAAGATGACCATTCTTCGGGGTCCCTCCTTCCCCAATCAAGGGCCTGTGAGCAGTCCCACGGGTCTTTGATTAAGGAGAGGTAGTGTACGCCACTTCGAGATCTAATAATTCGGCCAAATCTCATTTTTGACTTCTTCAAAAAATGTCATGGAATGAAAAAAAGTTCTTCTCTGCCTCTTGTATCAAAATTAATCAGAGCGACCGTGAAACAACTGGTTTTGAATCACGGTCGTTACATGCTACCTACCTGGCGTCTGGTCTAGGAATTGAAGTGAAGAGGAAGACACTCGAGTGTTGGTACACCACCTTATATTGAAGATATTGCAAACGCTGGGCTATCCGCGATTTCAACTACACTAAACTTGGGGACTTTTTATAAAGTCAATTGCAAAAAATATAATCTCGATACAATCAAATGAAACGTGATCTGCACATATTATTGAACTAAAAAATTGTAATGAATTGAACAGAAGAAATGTCTATATAAGGGAAGCCAAACTGAATATAAGGAAAATTGGGAAGTTAAAAGTAAGAAATTGGTCAAATGTTTTATTAACGTCGCACTTAAAAACAACCCAAGGGCTAATAGCGATGGACCTCGTAATTTTGAGCCTAAATTAAGTGATGAAGAGGACATCTGAGCTGGCACCTCTCTGTTCAAACTTCCACACCACGCCTAAGGGAGCCTTGCCAGATTTAACGAGTATCTGCCTCGCTACACGACGGTCTTTAGTTTCACCAAGACTCAAACCAACGACTCAATGAAACAATGCCGGCCGCGAGATCGAGACCAAAACCACAAGGCCATAAGTAAGAAATTGGAAGTTAGTGGTTAGTAGATAGTGATTAATTGCCATAGATATAGGTCTCAAGTGTGAACTTACATAGATTGACAAGGATCCAGGATCACTCTTAATATGAACTAGGCAAATTGTTTGAATTTCTAGGCATCTGAAGTTGACGTATTCGGACCCGAGGACGCTTGTAAGGTTTTTTTTTTTTTTTTTTTTTTTGTTCACATTGAAGTGAGGCTAGTTTACAAACGCGTTGAGGTAGAATAGGGAAAGTGAGAGAGAGGGAGTAGTACTGCATATCTATAACCTAGGGAATATTAATTAACTGAACTTTGTTTTCATTCGTCTTCCACTTCATTTGATTGCATAAATCAGTATCTATACTGTTAGACTTATAATGAGAGGTGAATTAAACGACAATCAGCGGTAGTTACCATTTTAGCCTGAATGTAACGCAACACCACAATTTTTTATAAAGATAATTAGAAAAAAAAAATGAGGAATTTAATGCGATCCATTAATTTTACGTAAAAAAATTCAAAGAAAATATAATTTAGTCAGATGAGCATTTAAATAAATTCTATAAATTAATAACACATGTTACATTCATGGCTATAAAATTACGAAACGTAAAGGCATGAGCGTACTAATAAGAATTTGTTACATTCCAATACCAAGACTTCGAATTTAGAGCGAGTCAATACTTTAACAGGAAATGATTAGCCAAAAAGTATCTCGTTATATTTGGGCTAATACGGTGGATTCAAATTTTCTTTCAGACAAGACATTTTAACTTTTAACTCGAACATAATCAATGTTCGTTCATATTGGGGCTACGAAATTGGTTAAAATTACTCGTGTTAGGAATAGAAAATGGAGTATTAGGATTGAGAAAAGGTGTTGTCCATTGACCGTTTTTCCTTTTCTAATTCTATGAGTAGGACGCCCTTCGCGCAATACAACTTGTAAGGTCGACGAGACCGTCTCCGCATTTTTTTTGTGTAGATTTTCCAGAAGCAACCTATGATCTGGACAGCTGTTTGGTTTCGAAGTCTCATCGACGATGATACGTCAATCAAAACAGATCTTACAGATTTAAACAGGTAACATCCCACAATGCCTTAGCAACGTCATCTGTCATCAAAAACAAGTACTTTTTAAACGGTCCTCGTAAATAAAATGTTATAACAATGAAAATTCAATTTATTTTTCAGCGACTTTCTTCATCAACGACATAAATCAAAATGCCTTCATAATTAGTCCTCCAGAGATTTCCTTTTGACCTAGTTTACAGTAAAAAGACGACATGACGATTTTTTTCCCAGACTGACAAATCGAGGGTTCGAATCGCCGCTGTTACTCAAGGTCAATCAATCTCCTCCCACGTCACGATACAGAAAAACCATCTCTGAAATGGCAGAGATAAGCTCCAACTGCCGAAGGAGAATATTCGACGACAACACATGTGTTCGTTAGCGGTACCCCTTACATTCGGACAAGATCTTCATTAGAGGCAGCTGGACCGCGTGAAAGATCAAACGGCATTTCTATTTCCCTTGAACTTTGTAGTCAAGTCCCGACCTGATAGAAATCGGATCTCTTGGGAACCAAAAGCACCCCAGCACCAGATGCAACAACAGTTTGAAGGTGCAATTTCCTTACCCGGGGTGGGTGATCAGTGACTAATAGCTGAAGTGATAATTAATCAAAAGAAAATATTAGATCCCGTGCTTTTGGAATAGGCGCGGCCAATATCAATCAACACAAAAATTCCAAAAAGAAAAAAACATAACAGAACGTTAAGTTAAACCAGAACATCAAGTCTGAGACCATTGTACTACTTATTCTAGCGTGCACCTATGTTATACTTCACAGCACATGTACGTGCAACAAGCACTATATCTTACTGTAAATATCAATAATTTATTTTACTATAATTAGCACTAGGTATCCAATCATTTAACGCGATCTGTATCAAACTAGAGCAATTTTATACTAATTTCTGATATCACAAGTGACTCGATATATTTCTTAGGGATACGTGGAAACTCCATAATAAATAGTGAATATCTAGGCGAAAAACAAAGAATAGTTAAGAACATAAAAATACAGGTATTTTACGCATATCTCAGAAGGCAGCTAAGATGTTTACAGGACACGGCCTATAAATTTTGATAGTAAGATGAGGATGATAAACCAGTCTAAATGAACACAATACATATTAAACAAAAAATCTTTTGAATGGTTTGAGAAGAGCAATGATAGGAAGTTTGCAAAAAATAAAATATATGTAAAATAATTTAATTTTTTTGAAAAAAAAATCAGCATTTCTAATGCAGCAAAAGAATTTAAAAAATTATTAATTTTTTTTTTTCTTCCACCGAATCTGAATATACAGTATAAAAGTTTATCATCGGTATAAGTAAATAAAAAAAGTGAAATTTTTTTCAATCCAACTGAAATTTTTTATAAAAAAAATGGTGCTCAGCGTAATCGAAAGTTTGCATAAAAAACTTAATTTTTTTTAATCAAAAATTTTCGGCTGGATTGAAAAAATTATGCACTTTTTTTTTACTTATAATAATGAACTTTTGTATTGTAAATTCACATTCGGCCGATGAAAAAACTACTTATCACTTCGTAGTAACGCCTCCCCTTTAAATTTTTTCTCCAAAATAATATTTTCTACTTTTTTGGTCTTAGCTTTAAAAAAAAAATTGTTATACGCAGTTTTATAAATGAATATTATATTATCATCAAAACTGAGCTTGTGTCAAAATCTCAAGGTTCTAGTTTATTGGGAAGATGTTGAAAAATCGCTGAAAAGATATGCGCTTCATTGATACACAACTAGAAAATAATAAAAAGTATTAGCAAAAAAAAAAAAAAAAATTGCTCAGTTCCGAGTTTCATTTACAGATACCACTGCTTCTTTACAAAACGTACAACAAAATTGTTAAATGATGAAAGGCAACTCATTTAGTTTTAGTGATATCACAATAAGACTGAAGCTTACACCTATTTAGGATTAGAAGTTACTATTCCTTTTCACTGATTATTCTCGAAAATAACTCGATTTTAAAGTATTGCAAAAAGATACAGAATAATTGAGTAGCATTACAGATTAATGTGGTTTACAGTATAGTCACTATTAACAGAATACTAATTTCCAAACATGTAATGCAATATTTTTTCCTCTTATGTCAAAAAACAAGACTTCATCTAGATCTATAGAGAAGTACTTCAACAATTAAATATTAAAATAAGGAAGATGAAAAACGAAGCCTCTTTTAATAAAAGAAAAATGGACCGATTCAAATTGAAATAACCTGTAATATAACAAAAACATATACTTCTTTCATAATATCATATTGTCAGATCAAAATACGATAATTAACAGAAAAATTTTCTATCCATAACAATTTTTGGAGTTCAGGTCCTACTCTAACATTAAGCGAATATAAACTTTCGACATAAAATCAGATACTTGTATAGTATCTGATTTGGATGTTTGTTATAATGAACTTTTTCACAGGTCCGAACTGCACTCCTATTTAACACATGTCTTTTTAATTTATTAATAAATAGTGTGTAATCATAATGATTGTTTCCGACAAAACCACCATCAAGTGCTAAGAAATTTCAATGTGTTTCAACAAAATTGAATATAATAAATCTTCGGTAGTAAACTTTTTATTGGGTAGGCAGATGTTCACTATAACAGGCTCCAAAAGAAACAGAACAGAATAGGTAATCGAAAACGCAACTTTTTGGATATTAGGTTGCGATTCTATAAATAGGCTATTACATTATGGAAAATTCGGTACCGAGAATTCAAACCTCACTCATCTTACTATATTTAGATGTTTTGATAATCTTAATTAAACTTGGTGTGTCTACATTAATGTCCAGTTGCAACTATACAATGGGTTGCCAACCATGGATCATAGCAATTTTGAGTCCTTATCAACAAAATAGTACAGCTAGCATATTGTTCCCCAGACTTTCTTACTCCACCTCGTGGAGCTTTAAGATCCAACAAGACTTAAAATATAACCGATTTT
Organism: Nephila pilipes; assembly: GCA_019974015.1. Taxonomy (NCBI): domain Eukaryota; kingdom Metazoa; phylum Arthropoda; class Arachnida; order Araneae; family Nephilidae; genus Nephila; species Nephila pilipes. Next base: position 212,070 of record BMAW01073903.1, read on the forward strand.
GCAGCTTCTGTTGAGCGCCAGGACCACAAAGCAGCCTTCCGAGTCTTTGTCTAAAAACTATATATAAAACTTTCCTTAAATTGACTTTAGATTTTTTTGTATAGAAGGTATGAGAGGGATAGAGATGGGCTGACAAACATAGAGACTAAAAGCATGTACTAAAAGCACGATGTACTCAGGATATTTCTTGGCTGAAGTTGTCTTCTCTGAGAGGAAGCTTATCTAATGGTTGTTCAGTTTCGTATCTGAGTGGTTCTGTCGGCTGCCTGAAAGGTTTCCATTTTGGTAAAAGTGCGATGGGAGGGGCGTTTTCAGTGCAAAACTACACGGGTAGTGTGTTGAAAAAACTTAAAAGATTTATCCAGGATTTTAAAAAAAAAGTTAAGAAAATTTTTAGAAAGAAATTCAAAATTTTATGGTGATTGATATGAATCTAAAAGAATTTTTCTAGGTCTTTAAGAATTTGGATTACCAGTGCATTCGTCTGTTAAACATATTAAAATTTTCAGTACCCTGAAGGAAATAAAAGCATTTAATAGAAAATTTTTGATGTGCTATCTAAAAAAGGGAATTTTAATGACTCTTCAGAGTTTTTAAACTGCCATCTTGCTTTAGTGATCATAAGAATGAAATGCAACATAATTTATTATTTCACATAACAAGCTTTGAGAAAAATGGAGCAAATCACTTGCAATCCACCAGTAGTTACACTCTTTTGCAATCTTTATATTACTGCTCAATTGTTTATTAATGTCGCACTTAGAAGCAACATGAAGGCTATTGGAGACGGACTTCGTCATTCCGAGCCTCGGTCAAGTGCCAAGGACAACGCCTAAGATGGAACCTCACTCTCCAAACTCCCACACTACGCCTTCGGGAAGACCAGGCATCTGTACCAGATTTAACGTGCATCAACCAAGCTACACGATGGGTCTTCAGTTGCATAAGAACTCCAACCAACGACTCAACAAAAACAACGCCGGCCGCGGGTTCGCGACCATTTGGCTAGAGCTTGCAAGGATTCTTAGTATAAAAAGCATACATCACTTTGCACTTTATACATTTCCTTTATAGTCAAATCAAGAAATCGAAGGAAAAAAGTATTCTCTATAAGACTTACCATCGACGAATCCTTTGGCGGTTCTTTTTCGCAGTTCTTCAACATTCTCTGAATCTGGGTTCGCCCACTCTAGAACCAAGCGTCGCCCGTAGAAGTGAGTGCTGTGACAAAGGGCATTGAAAGCACGCTGAAAAACACACACAAAACGTTCGATGTGAAAAGATTTGGGTACATTACACAAAAGTCAAAACATCTTTTCAAATTAAAAAAAAAAAGTCCAATATTAACATAAACCATGTAAGTATAACATATTTTTATTTATCACACCCTGCCTACAAAATTTTAAAAAAATTCAGTAATATGTAATTTTTTACATTAATATGCAAAATTAAATATCCACGTAGCATTACAGTACAGGAGATAAAATACGGAAAATATTTTTACATGGAAATAATATATTGACTTCACGAGAAATCAGAAATAGGATAGAATACAGATAATATGATATATATAATAGAATAAGATGTTATTTAAAAGTTCAAATATTACAGTAACAGCGTTATTTTATTTTTTTACAAGCTGAAAATGTGTTTCGATTTTGGGTTCAATTTTTTAATGTATAGCGATGTATATATAATCGAATATTAGTAACAAAATTTAATTTTACTATTGTATAGAAAGTACGCAACATATATTTCAACGTTTTAATCATTTCTATCAGAATCAACCTGTTTTTTCGAGGAAAAATAATTATCCGAATTTTGCAGCCTTTACTATATCACATTACGTTAGTGTGCGCGTGTATGAATAAAAAGGTTATTGGCGCAAGAGCCAGATGAGGATATGCTACGCCAAACAAGATTTAACTGTGGTCTAGACGTGAAAACAATGAAAAGACAAAAATTGGTTCACAAGGAGGGTCGAAAATAGAGAATGATCGCTAGGGTAACCCGTGTTTACCAAAGAAAGTAGACCCCGTGGACAAGAAAAAGATCACTAGGGTGCCTCGGGGTCATGATGCCCGTACTACTTAAAGAAGTCCAAGTCCTTGAGGTCCTTTGACATAATGCCCAGGAGTAGGATGCCTGGCTTTACCCCCAGAAGCTGGGTACTCATTTTAGTCGCCTCTTACAATATGCATGAGCTACAGTGAGACTTTTCTGTCATGCGGGTCATATCACATTACGCATGAACTGATTGCTTATTGACGTCGCAAGCAACACGATGGCTATTGGCGAAGGACTTCGTAATTTTGAACCTCGGTCAAGTGACGAGGACGACACCGGAGCTGGCACCCCCTCTCCTAACTTCCACACCACGCCACGGGAGCACTTTGGGCGCCGACAGATTTAACGTGCATCAGCCCCGGTTTCACGGCGGGTCTTTGGAGGCCAAGGCTTGAACCCGCGACTCTACGAAAACCTCCGGCCAAGAGTCTGAAACCATGACTACTAGGCCTACCGCGGCCCAGATGAGAGAAAGAGAATGCGTAGATAAAACAAAGGTTGTGAACATTCCATTGGATGACAATATATAACTTTGCAATAAGAACTTTGCAATTTTATTCGTCGCAAGAAATTAAACAGACACTTACAGGAACTTCTACAAATCAGCCATCCATCATAATTCGAGCGAAGCGCTTTTAACGAATAAAGAATCGAATGGCGCAGGAAGGGGAGATCAATTATTCAGTTCTAATCCGCTCTTCCAGGTCGAGAGATTAGAGAAGACTTAAAAAGATACTTTAAAATAATCCCCGGCGTCTCCAGAGAGCACAGATTGCAGTCCAGGAAAAACGGAAACGGAGAGCAACTTTTATGAGCAAGATTTAAAGCTTCACTCAATGAAACTCTCGTAGCGTTCCACGGTATCGGTTTAATAACTGTGATTTGTCCTTTTAGACGAGAATCTGTGCTAATCGATTCGATTTTGGGTCTCTTGTAACGATTCTGTGATAAAACAAGTCCAGTAATTCATTACAGAACTATGCAATTGAGTCCGAAAGAGAAATAAAAATCAAAAACAATGATTCCTATTTTTTTTTTAAAAAAAAAATGGCGGAAAAAAATTTGTTTCGATTGTACATTCCCAGAAAAAAACAACACCGTTTTCGACCCATTCAATTTGTTTTTTTATCAACACTTTTATTACCTTGCATTGCGAATTAGTTTGGAATAAATCTTTTCATTCGTTTTTCATATGTTTCCTGATAAGCTAGAACCTTAAAATTTAGCACACAAATGAAGTTTGGATGACAATAAAATATTATATAAAACTACAAATAAAAAAAAATTACCAATTTTTTTTAAAAAAATAAAATTTAAAAAGCAGGTAATATTTCTAGAAATTTTTCTTACAAAACAACTCACACAACCTACACTTCGTTGTTTCAAAAGGGTAAAAAAAGAGCTAAAAAATAAATAAAACACTTTTTTCTTCAGCCTGTAACACACACACACACGAACGCAAGTATACTGAAATTTTTTTTATAATAAACCGTAATTTTCATTCATATTTTTTTTTATAAAATATCTTTTACTTTAAAGTTCGTTGTTTACTCTTTTGCCACATTGGAGTACTGGTTTTTTACAACATTTTTGGACATTATTTGAGTGACTGATTGTTCAATACCGTCGCTCGTTATTTTGAACTTCGGTCAAATGACGAGACGATACCTGGATTAGTACCTTCCTCTTCAAACTTACACAAAAAGCCAACGGAAGGACTTGGAGCCCCGACAGATTCAACAAGCAACAGCGAGTCTTAGTGGCATCAAGACTCGAATGCACGAGCAACGGAAAGGACATTGGCCGCAAGTTAATTACGCTACTACCGTAGCCAAACATTTCATTTGCTATGCAATATACTACTTACTAAACATTATTCTAACAATCAAGTTTAACAAAAAAAATTTAAAAAAACACTATTTTATAATTTTTTTAAATTCTCAATTTATAATAATAAAAAAAAAACCTGTCAAATTCGAACAGCTGTGTAATAAACACATTAAATTTTTTTTTTTTAAGAACGTAACGCTAAAAAACAACTATCACTGCTATACAAGGAAGGTTGTAATGAAATACATCATACAAAACACGTTAGGGCCGATAGTAGAAAAACAGTTACATTTTTTCCCAAACAATTTTCCTAAGTTCTTCCTCCTCTTTAAAAAATATAAAAGAGTAGTTACAAGCCATCCATTCTATTTTCGAATGGTTTTGTTCCAACGCGCGAGATATTTTCTTTACTAAATCGTACTCGGGACATACTTAAAGATAGAGAACGTAAACCTCACGGTCGCACGTGAACATCTGCGACACCGAGCAAAAATAAACGTTTACAATAAATCGTAATTAGGCGGAAATCACTTATACAAGTAAAAAAAATCTTTACAACTCTTAAAATTTGACCAATAAAAAAATGGCTGAATGTACAATTTTTCTCATTAATCGCAAGAATGTGAAAATATAATTTCTTAAAAAAAAAAAAAAAAAGGAGCATTTCTCTTTCTCTCTTGTACAACCATGCAATGTCTTGATGGAAGAGGATCTTTTTCTTTCTCACATAAAGACGTTTTTTCTTCGTATCTTTACTCAACCGACGCAACGCACAATTCTCGCCAGTTATTGTTTTCGCTTTTTCCTAGTAATCGGTGTAGTTGATTCCGCTTGCATCCCAACATGCCGTGGTCATCATCTTATTGGCTGCATTCACCGTCTTCGCTTTCTTCGGAGCCCGCTCGTCTTCAAAATTCCACTGTTTTGACTCTTCCTTTGTCATTGGAGTGTAGTAATGTATTCCATGATTCATCCACAGTTACGTTATCGACGTAGAAATTCGCCAGTAATGCGACGAAAAGGCGCCAAAATAATCTCAGAGTCGACCACATGATTACGTTTATTTTCCACTTAGAGCAAACGCGGCACCCATCTTATCGAGATTTTTTTCACACCAAATATTTCGTGCAAAACTGAAAACACTGTACCTTGCGATATGCCAATGGCCTCAACTATTTCGCGCATTTGATTCGTCGATCACTCAAAATCATACCGTGAATTTTGTCGATCATTCCGGGAGTAGTAATTTCCACTGGACGTCCCGAAAGACGTTCGTCCTTTGTTGAAGTATGACCACGTTTAAAATCATGTACCCAATTGTGAATAGTTGCAAACATAGAAGTAGATGTGTCATGAACTTCATCCAACTCAGCTTTGATCTCTTTTGGTGTTAAGCCCTTTAAATATAAGTGTTTAATCTCCATTCGATAAACTCGCTTTCTTCCATTTTTCTAAATAAACACAAATTTTCTTATCTCAATCGACAATAAAAATGAAATAACTGAGAAGACAGCTATCTAGTGAGCAATGATGCTTACTAAAAACAACCATTTTCTATGCTACGAGCACCATCTCTTGGACTTTTTAAGAACTTATTAAACGACCCTCTTATAAGTTAAAAAAGCGATTGGAGAATCGGAGTTATTATAGGTAAAGAGAATCAGTCCCAAGATATACAGGGTGTTTCAAAGCTCATGGGCAAAAATTCAAGGGATGATAGAAAACATCTAAATAAACAATATTCTTCATAAAATGCATAGGCGGAGAGCAAGCGGTGAACTGCTAGAACAGTTACAGACAAATGAAAGAACATAATTCGAAATAAAAACCATCGTTTTTATATGGTGGCAAAGTTTATTAAAAAAATTATTAAAATATTAGTTAAAACTGGTCGCAAATATCTAAAAATTGCATTGTTAGGCAAATAAGAACGATTCCCAAAATTTCAGAGCTCTGCTTGATGGGAAGTTGGTTAAATTAACAATAGACAATTTGATGACACACTGATACACATACATACAGACACACACCAAGTGAAATACATAACAACGTTAAAACTAACTAAAATTAATTAATCCGGTAAATTAAATGGTTGGAATACAGTTTAGTCAAACCACTCTTGGAGACAGGAATTATTTGGCGGTATTTTGCCAAATGTTGCTCAATTGGTCCGCGAGGCGGACTTAACATTCAGCAAAAAAAAAAAAAAAAAACCCGCCAAGTTTGGCAATTATTCAAATTGCGCCAAGTGATTGGGCTAAACTGCATTATTTTTAAAAAAATATGAGTTAAAACTTGTCGCAAACGTCTAAATATTGCATTGTTAGGCGAGTACGAACGATTCCCAAAATTTCAAAGCTCTAGCTTGATGGGAAGTTGGTTAAATTAACGATCGAAAATTTGATGACACACACACACCAAGTGAAATTCAGAAAAACGTTGTAAAAATACCAAATGGATAGAGGAGATACTAAATAATTTTATTGACAGCATGTATGGCAAAATTACAGAAACTGCTCAAAAGAGTAAGCGCTTGTGTAATGCAGGCATCACACCTGCGATATAGTGAGTGATGCACTTTTTCAAGCACATCCGGCATTTCTCGGACGGCGCCGGCAGTAACAGAAATCCTGGCAACTAGGTCCTCATCGGAGTCAATGGGGCTTTTGTAGACGAGACTTTTCAAACAGCCCCACAGGATAAAGTCCAGGCAGGAGAGATGGGGTGAGCATGCCGGCCAAAGGCGTGGGCCCACCTCGACCAATCCCTCTCCATGGGAATTTAGCACCTAAAATACTTTGACCACCTGAGCTGAATGGGGTGGTATTCCATCATGCTCAAAACACATACATGTTTGTATGTTGGCTGCAACAGGTTGAAATAACTCTGGGATTACCTCTTGTAAAAATGTGAGATATATTCTATCGTCCTATCGGAATGGCAGAAGGTATGGGCCGATATCATATGGTCATAAATAATTCCAGGCCAAACATTTACACTTAAATGCTTCTGATACATATGAGGATGTGTGTCATACAAATTGCTAGATGCCCACACATGAAGGCTGAGCCTATTCAAAATGCCTTCACAAGAAAAGGTGCATTCATCTGAGAATAACACATGTGCACTAAAATCAAGTTGCGCTGATAACTGTTGCAAAAACCAACCTGCAAACTTGAGTATCAAGGCTTCCAATTTCTATACATATTTAGGGTGTAATCCTTCATCCTGTTCTACTCATCAAACAATCAAGTAGGGCACATTTATGGCACAGAAAATATCTCTCGTGATAATATCTGGATGATTTTCCACTCTTTTCAGAATGTCGTCTTTAACTTGTATCGTCTACACACCCATGCCATGTATTGTATCATGCATGCTGGTGACAAAGGATTCCATTTCACACAGGCACTGATGCAACTGCTCAAATAATTTTTAGTCTGGTGAGTGTCTTCTTGGAAAACGCTGCCTGTACAGTATTTCTACTTCCAGAGCATTCCCATTCTAAAGACTATACATAAAATGCAAGTTTCCCTTTTCCTGATTACTGTATGTCTCTATGACTCCTGAAATCCATGGTAAAAATAACGAAATGTAAGAAAAGTCAAGCTTAATGCTTTCCTTTACAGCGTCGTCTAGCAGCTCCCCGCTTGCTCTCTGCCCATGCATTGTATGGTGAAAATTGCTTGTTTAGATGTTTTCTATCATTCCTTAAATTTTTGCCCATACGTTTTGAAACACTCTGAATAGCACAAATCTACCTCTACAGTTTTCTTGCCATCTAATTAAAATTTTTGGTACAGTTATTGCAATTAATCTTAGTACACAACAATGAAACTCGTGAAGTCAAAGTATCGATCCCATTTGACCAACAATTATCTCAAATAATTGCTATCAAAACAATGTTAATAAATATTACATTAAATTTCAAATATTTGATCAAAGGTCTTACTTAAATTTTGTTTTCTTATGATTATTGCATTTTTTTTATATATTTTACTTTTATTAGTAAAATTTTGAAACAATTATTTAGAATTCTTTCTCTCCCTTAATTGTATTTTCTTATACATATATACTTTACATATAGCATTTAAGACTTGAGTAGAATATGTAACCCTAATAAATTATGCATTTTTAATGCTGTGTAAGAAAAGTGGCCCATATAAGGACAATAAGAGCACTATTCCATCTTTCATATAACATAGAGAGCTACATCATGGTCATATATTATTGAATCCTAGTGCACTAAACACCTGACTCACAGTGGGACTGATGCATGTTAAATTTTTTGGGATTAAGCAGAAATTAGGGAAGTTCATAAGTAATAACTTCACTGTAGTTCAAAATTATTATGTCAATGACTAACAGCCATCGGTTGCTTCTTAGTGCGAAGTTTATAAACAATCAATTTATGCATATTAAAAAAATTGAATCATCCTATTCTGTACAAAATAAAACAAAATTTTTAACATTGTTCAAAGTTCAGAAGAATTTGTCTCATCTTAAATTATGAATTATAGTAAGTCTTTTATTTAAACAAAAACAATATCTTACCAAAAATTCAAACAGAACTTGGCATATAGATAGTTTCCAACATAAGGCAACTAAAGGTTATTAATTTATCAAATGCTAAATTATACTTTATAAAAAAGAAATATTTTCAAAGAGGAGTGATTTTTATGGAGGAGTGAAGCAATACTTTCACTTTGAAGTAATCAGTTTGTTTTACTTTCTAATATGACAAAAATATTAGAAACGGTCATAATTAAAATTAAATAACACTCTAATTTAATGCAGATCATGAAAGACCATAAAATGATGGCAATTTTTGACAAGTACATGATTTGAAGTTTTCTATTTTTCAAAAGACAATAGCAAATGAAAATAGCAAGTTAAGCCCAACAATATAAAAGTTAATATAATGCAAATCTGGTGACAGAAAACCTATGTTTTTGGCTCCTGTAAGAGTATATTTTGGGATGACATGAAATCTACACTTGCCCAGAAATAAAAATTTATTAGAAATATAAATTAGAGAAATCAAGGTGTATTTGAATAAGTTGCAGAAAGGTTCTTTAAAGAATGGTTGAAAGTTTATACTTAAGTAAACTGTGTGAATATACCCTTCTGTGTCTCAGTAAAACCAGCTGATGAGGAAGATTAAAGTTAAAACAAGAAATATTTACTATTGAATAATTTAAAGTAAATTTTAAAAATTTATATGTTCTCACAAAATAAAAAATGGTCCCAATAAAGCTAAAGGTAAATTATTTTATGAGTGTGATTTTTAATATAGTTTTTATATATAGTTCATGGCTAGTTTTTAAAACCATGAAATAAGAAAGGTGTATTATTTTACTATTATCTTCAACCAATGATTTTATGACAGATGATTATGTGCTTTTTATAATTCATAAGTAAAGGTTTTCTTATTTGTATTTTAAATAATGCTTCAAGGACTTTTAGTTTAGTTTATATTAATGTTGCACTAGAAGCAACACAAGGCCTATTGGCAATGGACCTCATAATTTCGAACCTCGGTCAAATGACGAGGACGATACCCCAGCTGGCACCCTTCTACCTAACTTCCACACCACGTCAACCGGAGGATTTTGAGGCCCGATAGATTTAATATACATCAGAATGCTTCAAGGAAGATAAAATGTTACATAGTAAAAATTAAAATTTTACTGATAAATTAAACTGCATTGAAGTCAAAATGATCTGAAATCAATATTTATATGAAAGTTGTTTTTTTACATATTATACCTTATCTTATTATTTTGACTCTCTTAATATTTAATACATTATTTGAATATTTAAAAAGGTTTAAACCAGATCTTCTCAAAAATTTACATCCACTTTTTAAAAAATTTCAGACTGTTTCACCTAAATTTTAAAAAAAATATCTATTTTACCCAAATTATAACAGGTTATGTGATTTAGTATAGAAATATTTTTGATTTATTTACACATGAAGGAATTGTACAGAAGCCTGGCTATGATTCTTTTCAATACAGAGAAATAGAGAATTACATTTAAAATTGATAATTTAAAAATTACCTCAGCATTATCTTTTGTGCGATATTCCACAAATCCAAAACCTCTGTGCTCACCACTTCCATCTAATTTTTTAGGCAGTCGAACAGATTTTAATAGCCCAAGTTGTCTGCAGAGAAATACATGTGTTTTAATTTAACAAAATTAATAGCTGAAAATTTCTTACATTTGAATATAAAGCAGAAAAAACATAAATAATCTGACATGAGTAACTTACGAAAACAAATCTTTAACTTCTTTTTCTGATGCTTGGAAAGGAATATTTCGAACAAGTATCTTTGCAGATGTTTGCTTTTTGACCTCATATTTCTTTCTTGGATTAAAAGAATTGGATCTGCAAAAAGAAAAATGTACATTGGTTCAAATGTTTAAAATAAAAATTCATATTCAACACAAAGACATTATTACCAACAACTAATTGCAATATAGTAACAAATCAATATTAAAAAGGATATTTGATATTTGTTATCATTGAAATATTGAACTAGTTTTTCTCAATATTCTAAATTTATTGTGAATTTCACGGAAAAAAAACTGCAAAATGCAAATTGCTATTTTAAATTTTTTTAAAACTTTATTCCCTTCCCCCCCTCCTTCTTAATGAACTAACCAAAACATAGCTTCTTGCTTTTTTTTTTTTTAAGTTTTCCAGATTAGTATTGAAGTACAATAATTTACAATAAATAAAAATTTATTATTATGAAATATTCAAACACATACGAGTTGAAAAGTTTTTTATGAAGCATGGATCACTGATACATAAATATAGCCTAACACAAAAAAAATTTATGACAATCAGAACATTAAAATTTGACAAAAAAATTAAAGTTAGTATATTTATCGGCATTGGCATGGTTTTTCTATTATTTTGATATACTTTCTCTAGATATAGCACACAAAATCAATCCAAAAGGAAAGTAAGCAAACATGTGGTAAATGGATTTGAATAATAAAGTAAAAAAGAAAAATTTGAATTGAATGTTAAAAAATTTATTTTTCAAAAATTTCTTAATTTTTACCTAATTAATAAACTATATCAGGAACAAATAAATACCTACTTAAGGTCACGCTTGGCAAATTTTAGTTCTAATGCATGTCCATCAAGTTTAGAGGACTGAAGATTCTGAATAGCATATACTGCAGATTCTTTTTTTTTAAACTGCACAAAACCAAATCCCAAAGATAACAATTTACCTGAAGTAGAAATGTATGAAGAATATGAAAACATCAAACATTTCATAGAATTCTTATAACTATTTCTCTCAGATATTAAATAAAAATGAAATAGATAATATAGCTGTAAAATTAAGTTACAAATCATAAGAATAGTAAAAATAATTTTAAGAAACTACATATTCAGAAATATAGAATACTTAAAAATGATATAATTTTGAATATATAACAGAGGGAGTAAGAACAAACTTACAATTACAGATTACAATATGTTTGTGAAATGGCAACATATTATATTCTTCCATGAAAGACATTTTTTTTTTTTTCCCCCCCCCCCCCTACATTGATACCATGGAAATGGTATCCATGAATAAACAGGAATTAAAAAATGAATATTTTTGCATGTAGACTACATTTATAAGCTCTACACAAACCTATAAGTATATTAAGAAATCAGTATGAATTTTAATCTGTCTTCAGTTATGTAAGATGCCACAAAATCACATTTGATTAAACTATTTCATACTGAAAAAGGGACAAAATAAGATGAATATCAAACAGCAGCATCAATCTTGTGTGCTTACTTCTAAATATTAAATTGGGTGGATAGTAGATTTTATTTTTGTACAAGTGAAAGCTGTCACTCTTAACCTTTAAAGGACAGACATTAGATATATATACTTATGTTACCAGACATGAACATGTGATATTAAGTTGGACCATGTGGAAGAACATATGATTTTAAGTTGGATCCTCATTAACTGTCCTTGAAAGAAAATGTTACGAGAACTCATTCATCATTCATACACATTCAGAAAAGCAATGATGCTATTGATTTCATTAATTTACAGAGAGATACTGTTTTGAAAATAAAGAAAAGATTTTTTTTTTTTTTTTTTTTTTTCATCAGCCATTGGAACTCAGTTGCATTAGTAACATGATTTTCCATGTGAGATAAAGTTTATAATTTGATATTTTTAACAATGTTGCAAAATGTCATTGAGAAAGTTAACTCTTAGTTCTGCATTTGAAATTGATAAGTCAGCGGCAACCTGCAAAGTTTATAATTTTACTTACAACTTGTAGAGGAAGCTAAGCAAATTGAAGGAGGGGAAATTGAAAAGATATGGTTGCAGGAAATGCGATGTTGGTCTCTGCATAGTGAACTGTTTTGAGACGTGGCACATGTGCATGAAATTACAAATGACCTAATGATGCATTCAAACTGGAATGTACACTCAGTAAAAAAAAAAATTCAAAAATTTAGTGAAAATATGTATTAAATGTGAGATACAAAACTTCACAAAATTATAACCTCTTCAGTTTGCAGAGTATAATACAGGATTACATCCATTCAATTACATAAGTTGGACACTAAGAATATGCATTTTTTGATTTTATCAGAAATTGTTGAAAATTATTTTCATTAAAAAAAAAAGATATATTTTCATAATAAAGAAAAATTTAATACATTTCAGTCATTTTTTTTTTTTTTTTTTTTAATTTTTATTCTATAAAGCCTGTCACAAATATCAGAAGCCATTTAAAGTACAGCCACTAGAAAGTGCATTTGTGTGAAAAGCCAGTTCATAAAAGATTAACACGCAGAATTAATAATCAGCAATAAATTGATGTTTCTTTAATTTCAATGAAATTGGATTTTCCTTATTATATTTCAATCATGAAAATAAGCTGTATCTACACATAGTTCTGCATAAAACAACACTTTTATGAGGTATAAGAAAATATTAATAAGTTTTTAACCCTAAAATTTCTTCATTGATATATGTTTTTGGAAAAATATGCATTTTAAAGAAAAAGTTAAATTTGTTTTTGTTAATTTGATATTTTGAATTAAAATTAAAATTTCTTAAATACAATGAATAAAGGTGGATGGTGTAAAAGATTTTATCCTGAAATATCCAAAATACATCAATGTACAAAACCCTGAATGTTTATGAGACTTGCATAGACTTATAATCAGTAACTGTGAAAGTATAAAATTGCAATTAGCACATGTTTATAATGAAATAAAATGAATATTTACCTGTTTTAGAATCTATTTTTGTTGATATGGAAGCATAATGAACAGAGCCACACTGCTTAAAATGCTAAATAATTTCAAGGAGAATAAAACATTGATTATTTGAATACAGATAAAACAATATAATTTTGATGATAAAAATTCAAAATACCAAAAATTGAAAATATGAAAATAGAATTAAATTTTATGTCTCACAAGATTTTTTTTAAACACATTCTTATAAAATGAAGATAATAAACAACTAATTTTTCATTCATTTGGTTCAATAGGAATAAATGTTGATACATGTTTTTTATTAATAGACCATCTAATTAATTTTTTAACAAAAATTAATATAAAATTAAACAAAATGACAAACATTCTATTATATCGGATACTTTTGGAACCTCTAATTTACATTTTCATAAAATGGATAATTCAATGCTTAGTTAGACAGACTGATCTGTAATAATAAATATTTAATTCAACAAAAATAATGTTATGGAAAAAAAACTTTCATTAATTTTATGAACATAGGAATATATGCCTTTTACATTTAAAAACTATTTAGATAAACAGTTTTGATTAGTTAAAGGAATGAAAAAGAAAGAAAAAAAATTAAAATCAGTTAATAATAGTGATAATGGAGGTATTTCACACAATAGGGAGAGAAGTTTTTCAATATAACAGAATAAAAATTTGCATTTCCATCATAAAAACTTCATTGTATCATAACTAAATTTCATTGTAAGCTAAAATTACAAAACATGTAAAGAATTATTATTACTAAAAATTCTAACTTGAAGCAGTTTACATAAGAAATTTATTCAAGATTTATTACATTATAAGATGAATCAAGAGAATGAAGACATTTTTCTAAACAATGAGATAAACATTTTATTAATGAATTATGTAACTAGAATGCACAAAACATTTGAAAGACTAATAAAAAAATAAAGCAATATAAAAAGTATATTCAATTGAGACTAAATGTTTATGAATAGAAACACTTGATCATTACATCAGATTGGTACTAGTGTTATTTCATATTCATATTATACACATACAGTTTTGAAATATTTTAAATACACATATTCAAGAAAGATTATCAAAAAATATGTACCATCTTTTAATACTCTTATCAAGCAAACAAGTGAATAAATGTCTATTGTAATGGTTGATTTTTTAATACTTTCTTTGAACAATTTTATAATTTAAAAAGAGGTAGAATCAATGAAATTTGCTATTCTGAAAAAATAGGAATTACTATGTAATTCTGGAAATTTTAAATGTGTGATTTAAATCAATTCAAACAAAAAAAATTTATTATTTAACTCACACAAATTTTGGAGGAAAACAAAAAACTATATATATATATATGTATATTTCCAAAGAAAATATACATATATATAGTTTATATATATAGGTACTATATATATGTACCTTTTCCAAAGCTTCCTGAGTTGTATCAAAATTGATGTTTTTAACAAATATTGTTGTTCCAGGTTCAGGTTCTTCACTCTCTGGATATGAAGTTTCAGATTTAATATTTGTCTCTTCTTTATCTTCCTATAAAATAAAAATAAGAGTGAGATCTCTTAAGTGTCCATATTAGTTACCTGTGTCTCTTGATGCAAACAAAAAAAATGAACAAAATCTACCTTGATATTTTCCTCTTTCAAAGATGGTTCTACTCTTTCTTCAGTAGAATCTAAAGTTGTTTCATGTAGAGGTTCTTTTAATGCATCTACAGGTGCCCATTCCAAATACAGGGGTATATTATGAAACTACAGATAACATAAGAAAATTATCATCACTACAGCAGATACAAGCTTTACATATCAAACATTTTTATAAAAAATCAAAGAGATGAAAAAAGGGAGAAACATTGCTTCAATAAATATGAAGTTGACATAATTATCTATAATTAGCCAAGAAATTATTAAAATTGTCTTAAAGAAGAAGCACTTGTTGGAAAAAGATTTTTAAAAAATGCTTCACAACAATTCAAAAGTATCATTATATCAAAATAATTTCATAATTTTTAAGAAACAATTTTATTTTTGAAGTAAAGTTTTTCTCAAAATGCTTAATCCTAAGAAGAAGAAAAAATACGACTTCTCAAAATTAAGAGATAAAAATAAATGAAACATATTACAACACAGGAAAAATTGTAATGGATATATAATTAAACACAATTGCATTACTGTTAATTAATTATTCTTTAACATTAAATTAATGGGATGATACACATTTTCTCAAATCTTGAATTGGGATTTAAATTATTATTAACTACATCCAGTAGTATTCCAAACTTCTTTGCTTTCATTTTATCATTTAATTTATCTTTGAGGCCCTTCACTATATGCTGTATTGTGTGACTAACTGCGTTTTTGGATAAAAGCATTTTTGAAAGATGAATTTATAAGTTTGAATATTGAATTTATACTATCCCAGCAGATCCACCAATCACAATATTCATTATATTTACAGTGGATCTTTGGTATAATAAATTTCTCCCATGATGGTAAGAGGCTTCTTACAATTTGTGATTCTATATGTGTTCTGGTAAAATGTTAGCACAGCATTGTTTAGTACTAATGGATTCATGAGACAAGTACTTTTTTTTTGCTGGTTTAGTTCTTTTTAATTCCTGGCAAAGGAATCATAAGGTTTACTAACCATGTAGTGGTGATTTGTTTCTAAATGGCACATCAATTTACTAGATAAAATGCATTCATTCTGGTGCCAAAACTTACTTGTATAGTACATACTGTGGTCTCTTTTCACTGTTAAAGTCTTTCAATGTAAAATCAAACACTACATGTAAAAAAACTACAATATATTGATACTGATTATATTCATTGGTTGAGGGTATACTTTTCTTATCAGCATTCTTACAATGTCTGTACTGGTAATGATTTCAATAAAAACTGATGCAACATTAAGCAGACAAGATCCAAATTATGCTATTATGATTCAAAAAAGATGCTATTTATCTAACAGCAAAAACAAAAACTATTGCAATACTACATCAAACCAGCCCTTATATATATATATATATATATATTTGTAGAATGCTATCTAGTAACAACTAATAAGAAACTTCAAGAAGCTATAAAAACTATCTTCAATTTTTTTACATTTTTTTTTTTTTTTTTTTCAGTTACAGATTTATACCAGCTCCCTCACAGCTATCTAGCAATAACTGCTGAGAAAATTTGAGAAGCTATGAAAACTTTATTTAATTTTTTGTACAATGCTCTCCAGTAATAAAGAAATACAATGATTCATTTCAGTTATAGATTTATACCAGCTCCCTTAGATTTTGCATCCTTCTACAATTTATCAAACATCGAAAAAATAATTATTAATGCTTTTAAAATATTCCATGGTACCTTTGTAAAGAATATTTAGAAGCTCCTACAAAATAATGAGCCACAGTATTCTTCTTGATAAGAGTATTTAAATATACATAACAAAAACAAAGCATATATAGACATATGTACAAAAAAAATCATTCACTCTTGTATTTTATTTAATTTACATACTTGAGATTTAAAAATTGTGTTTTACAACCCTCAAAACTGTTAAAATGGTTGAAAGAAGTGGAGTACAATATATATGAGCTTCTTCCTCCTTTTGGAGCCATTATCACACAGATGTTAGCAATGTTATAATTCATCGCTTAAATGATGTTAAGACATAAAGGGCATATTCATAATAAACATATAAAAAGAATAATAAAAAATTATTTAGAACCAATAAAATACACCACTAGCATATATATCCTTTTACACACATTTCACTTTAAATGTGTATTAACTCAATTATTCTTGTGTTACCAAGATGTGAAGTTTTGAAACAATTTTTGCTATTCAAGATTTTATTTCATTTTCCCTGGTCATATATCTTAATTCACAATCAGTTATCACACTTATCATATTTGTCTCAGCTAAATTATATGAAAGTCATGTATCAACACAGCAGGTCTATAATTCATGTTATAAAAATATTTTTAAAAGAAAACTAAATTATTTTTATACATTATATAAGCTATTCAATATATCCAGAGCACTCTTTATCACAAAAAAAGCAAGAATGAAGTTCTTTATTACATCCTCAAATTTAAAAACAGAAGTAAAAGATTTATTTCTGAGCATATTATTTTTCATTTGATATGAATTTCATACAATTATTTTCATAGTATTTAGGGCAGCAAAAACTTTTAAGAGCAAGAAAGATAATAATCAAAGGATTGCTTTTCATATAACAAACTTCATTCAATTTTAGAAAAACACAACATTTACAAACAAAAAACACTGTTACATAAATATAACTATGTTTAAAAATCAAACACATAATTAATTTTAAATACAGCACTCAAGAATTTACAAAAAAACATTTATATCTCACCCGAGAATAAGCCAATCTTCTGAAAGCCTTCATTGCTTCAGTTGCAATTTCAAACTCTACAAGAGCTACTAACCCTGACGGTGGTAATATTACTCTGGATATGGTTCCAAACTTTGAAAACATTTCATTCAACTCTTCAGCAGTTGTTTTAGCAGGAAGATGCTTCACTACAATAACAGTTTTGCTTCGCTCTGCAGCTGGCTGACTAAAAGCATCTAATTGAACTCCATTGTTAACAAGAAATTTTCGACTTTCCATAACCATTTCCGTTTCTGCAAGGGCCATTCTTACAGCTACACTCTCCTTTGAATCCTACCAGAAGAAAAAAAAGCACTTTTCATGCAGCGAATTGTATCTGTTTCTTCAAAAGAAATCTGCTTTTCCTAACTGAAACTAGAGTTTGAAAAGAACTATGTGCATTCATTTAAATAGATCTTATTTCTTCTCAAGCATGAATGCATAAATAAGTTATAAACTTCGTTTTTCATAACAATTTATAACAACACATATTTCATACAAACTCAAGAACATTTTGTAAAAAATTAACTTTGAAAAGCAAAACTTTCTTTTTCAAGTATGAATGTCTAATTAAAAACTTGTATTTTACCTTTTTAATAACAAATTATAAAACTGAAGCAACAAAAAAAGAATGTAAATCTAATGAGAAGCTTATAAGAATACACTCACAATTAAAAATCTGTGGAATTCACTTACCCCCGAGAGTAACTTTGATTTTTGAACATTGTACTTTTCGGCTATGACGTCCGCCACAGCATTCATTCCAAGAAATAAGATATTCCAATTGTGGGAACTAGAATGTGTTAAAGTTACTTATACATTTTTTTTAATAATACAGTATATTAGTATATATTACGCTATTGATTATTTTAGCTTAAGCTGCTTTTAACATAGAATACATGTAAAAATATAACTTTAATATTTTGTAACAGAAATAATTTGCTATATTTATCGATATTATATCAGTAAATTTTTCCTCCAGAGTTCAATATATAATGCCTGTGTTTTTCTAATAAAATAAATTTAATACAATTTTGATGTAAAAAATATTTATAAACATACATAACAAATATCAATCAATCATCATATATATGTAAAAGAATTCTACATTTTTTTTTATTCTGTAATTCAAAATAGTTCCTCCATATAAATATACAATACACATTAGTTATGAATACATTTGTTAAATAATTATTCAAAATTTTGAAAGAAAAAAAATTATCAACAGCATAAGATTGTTCCTTCCTAGTAAATAAAATTTAAAGTAAAATAAAATATCTTTACATAAGTATTCAGTACAATATAAAGATATTACGAACACACCAATGTAATTAGGAGAAAGAATTTTACGCTGGTATCAGTTCTCTTTCTTTTTAAATCTCTCATTATGGAGTAAATATAAAAAAAAATTTAAATATAAAACTATTAAAAACATAAGGAAAAATGATAAAATTACTTAAGAAAATAGTTGAATATACTGATATTTGATGAAAATTGATTATTTTATGTTTTCTTTCAGTTAGGGTAATCAAGTAAGAAAGAAGGGGAAAAAAAGATACATAAATTTAGCATGATGCTTCTCTCATATAAATACTTCATTATTTATGTATTTGTAATGTTAAATTTGAGATCTATAAATTAATTCAATTAATAAATTTATCAAGGCTTGTAAAGGAAAAAAAGAAGAAGATTCAGTTGAAATTATTTACAGAAAAAAATTTAGAATCATACAGCATTTTTAGAGTAATTTACAATTAAATATACTAGGTTGCCCCAATTTTTTAAAAGATATAAATTCTAGCAAAAAAATACTTTTAAAAGTTTCAATATTTATCATGTTTTGGTATGATTTGACAAATAATTTTTAGTATAATAATTTGTATTTATACTACAAATTGTATTCTTTTGATATAAAAATGCATGAATATATTTTTGAAATAGTAGCAAAGCTAATCAAACTTATTCACTTTAAAATAAATGATAGCAAATATGTTAGAATACAAATGATTTCTATAAATTATGTTTTGTGAATAAGCGTAGCAAAATCGGCACCTTTAATGATAACCTTGCATAAAACCAATCATTGATTATAATTAAAACAAGTTTTTTTAAATGAAATAATCTAAGCAAATCTTTAAATGAAATGAATAAGAAACCTATTAATTTATTATACCTTTCAGCAACTAATGATATAGTCATTTTGAATTTTTTTTAAAGCAACACAAATTAAAACTACTTCCCATTTCTTTCTTTGAAAACAAGTATTTTAACAATAAAACATTTTTCTAATGTTAGAAAATAAAGAATATATTATTTATATCAACCAAATCGTTTTATTATAAATAGTTACCTTCCACCCATCTGCTTCAGTTTAGCTTCTTTCTTTTTCTTGAAATTAGTGTCTGTAACATAAAGATGATTATAGTAATCAAAATATTTTAAAAGCTAAAAAAATTTTTCAGTACTATTAAAAATAAATAATAATAACACTTGATATTTTAATGAAAGCTATACATGAAATCTAATTCTTAAAAAAATATAATTTATTTTATATATGCATTTTTGTAACAATTGCAGTTCCTACTCAACATCAGAAAAATGAATGTCTACACTTTTCTAATTAACTACGTAAAACATGCACATCAGACACAGTGAAAAGTAATTTCACAGTTTAAAGAAAAAAATCCTTGGTTAATTTTATTTCTCTCTTATCTTTGATAATCTCATACAGCACAATATTATTCTCTATACAATAATAAACACAGAACATACAAAAACTTTTAAATGATGAAAGTATTCAAAATATATAAAAAAAATTACATTAAAAAAAAAAATACAAACCATTTTCATCTATTTGGTATTCCTTCTTGGGATCAGCTGGACATAAGTGTAAAACTCTTCCCTATAAAATACCATGCATAAGTAAACTTCTAACATAAAAAAAAATCATTTTTAATTTAACAAAAAAAGAAGAAAGAAAAGAAAAGAAAGAAAAATTATTAATATTATACCTGAAATTCAGAAAAATCTAATTCTATAAAGGCTTTAACAGCATGTTCTGCAAACACATATGATACAAATGCAATACCTTGTGCTTTCTTTGTTAATGTATCAATGGGAACAAAATTTTCAGATAAAGGGCCTAAATAAATAAATCCCTGTATAAGAATAATGAAAATATAAGAGGAATAAATAAGGTTTATGAAGTAGAAAATGCAAATCCATACCATATTTGCCAAAAAGCTGCTCAATGTCATTTTCTGTTACAGTATAACTTAAATTTCGAATAAAAATTCTCCCAGTCTAAAAATACACATATAAATATATCATTTAAGTATTAGGGTAAACATTTAAAGTTACAATTAAATGTAAATGGAATAATTTTTAATAAAATTAAAAGACAGAGACAATGACATATTCACAAAATATAATCACATGCAAGTTGATTAAAGGACAGGGGGAGGGGAAGAAAAATAATTAAATAGTGAAAAAAATTTTACATCTGCTAGCAGTTCTTCATTTTTTTCTTTGCTGATTTCAACCTAAAAAATATTTCATCAAATTACATTTTTTTTCCTAAAATTTTACAATGAAAGAAATGAAAAAAGATACTTAAATTGTGCTGATTGAAGAACAAATGATAAAAATCAGTAGACTTACCTGTTCCTCATCTTTAATTTTAAGCGATTCATGGAATTTTTTCACACATTTGGTTATATGCACACGACATCCATCTATAAAAATATGCAAATAATATATAGCATATTTTGGAAGCAAAAAAAAAAAAAGCGAAGTTTGTTAAAAAATATTATTTGCTATATATTGATATAAATATATATTGCATTAGGTGAATGCAACAAATTTTGACCAGCAAATATGATATTTTTAAAAAACTGCAATACCCTCTGAATAACATTCTTAAAAAAATTTAATATACATTTACTTGTAGCAGATATATTCAATTTATTCGAAAATCAATTATAATTATTAAGTTAAATGAACAAGCTATCATTTTATATGTATAATTTAATAAGATAGTCATCATCAAAATTGTATATATATAGTTTATGTTAGTTTAAATAAGTCCACAGATATTTAAAAATATAAAGAATCAGATGTAGAAAAACCTCTAATGAAGATAGGATCTATGACGAAATGGAATGTGATTTAGCATTGGTTTCTACAGGAAAATTGGAAAGCTGATGTGATATTGCCAAGTCTGAACAGTTTTTGGTGACTACTTTTTATAAGTTGGCAATTATTCGGCAACAACTTAGCACTATTTGACTTTGATAATGTTGGCCTTTTAAATTGATTTTTTAATTTCAGGATTCATTCTTAATTCTTACAAATTTTCATTTTTATGTAAACTTATAAACATAAAGAAATTCTGAGCATACAGATTCCATTAAACTATAATAACAAAAAATATATTGTCAAATAGAGTATACTATGATAATAAGGACAATAAAATAAAATTTGGAATTGACAGCTACATTAAGCAAATGGAAAATTGGTTACATATTTTTACTTTTATAACATGTTTTTATATGATCAAAAAACTGATTACTTTTTTTTTCTTCTTTCAAAAAACTGTATCATCAAAACATATAATTTTTTTTTATCGACAAAAACTCACCCAGAAATCCTTTATCTCTGTTTAGAGCTTTCTTCATATCTTTTTCAGTTTCAAATGTTACATGTGCATAACCTGTACATGAGGTAGTAAAAATTAAATGCATAAATGAACAAATCTTTCATTGCATCACTTTGAAAATTTAGTAATTTAGAAAGGTAAATATATGAATTGTTGAAAAATAGATAAATTTACTTTACGTTGAAATTTAGGAGCACGATGCAGCTTTGTTACTTTTAGATTCTGGAAAAACTCTTTTATTTGTTTCTAAAAAGGATAAAAAACAGTCCTGATCCACAACACAAATTCAATAATAATAGAAATTTGAAAACATATCTTTTAAAAAAAAATTTCAACAATAAAATTACTAAAGATGTAAACTTACATTATTGCATTTTAAAGACAAATTTGAAATCTTTACAGAGAATGAATCATCAATTGTTTTCTTCTAAAAATGAAAAGGGAAGAAAAATAAAATAAATTAACAATAAGGTTTCAATAGATGTTAATGTACAAAAGCTTTCAATAAACTTATCTCGATTACTGTCAATGATCCAACTAAATTTCAGAACATATTTCTCAGTTTTATTCATACTAATTTTTAGTGTAGTTATTTACAGAATGTAAATATTATTATAACAAAACCAAACACAAAATATTAGGAAATCTAAATTTCACAATCATTACTTTACATAAAATTGCAGTATTTTCTAAAATCATATTTAAGTTGATTTAAAGTACATGACTTTGATTTAAGTGACATAATAATACTTCGATTGAATAATATTAATTCATACAAATGAACAAGTTTTTTTATGCACAGAAAAGAATTAAAAAAAATCATTCCAATACTTTCAAATATTTAATGCAATATATTACCAAAAAATATGATACTCACCAATTTAACTGGTGATTTATTATCAGATTCGTCTTTTTTAACGGTGTCTTTAATTTGCTGAAATAAATAAAAAAAAATTATATTATGCAAAGTAGAATACAAACTGTTTCAATAAATAACATATTTCCACATTAAAGGAAAAAAATTATAAATTAGGAAAACATTATTTTTCTTTCCTTACTTTATATGAATAGAAAAATCATATTTTTTTTAAATTTAAGCAGCTACGTTTTTATCTCCTAGTTAAACCTGTGATTGTCCTCATAAATAGCTATTGAAGTACTTGAATACTCTTATTCTCATGCATAAAACACTAAACAAATAATGCTACTCAAGTAGACAGACACTTATTTAATTTTCTCTACTTAGCACATATCTATAGATGCTGTCTCATTAAACATTTTCACATACATATCAAAAATAATAAACAATTAAATAATAAAAGTTGATGAAAAAACCACCATTGCTAGGTGAACTGGTTGAATGATTAAAATCGTTTTAATTCTTACTTTGGAAGATATTGCTTAGTTTCTGACAAGTGTGCAATAGCTTAGTAAAAATCATTCTAAAACTTACAAATATTTATTGTAGAATATATTATTAAAAAGATATGATACTCACCAATTTAACTGGCAGCTTATTATCAGATTCATCTTTTTTAACAGTATTCTTAATTTGCTGAAATAAATAAATAACAGATGCATACTGTTTAATAAATAACATATTTCCACATTACAAGAAAAAAATTATAAATAAGGAAAATATTATTTTTCTTTCCTTGCTTCATTTGAACAGAAAAATAGAAATTTTAAAAAAATTAAAGATAGAATTTTTCAATAAAGTATATAAGTATAACTAATATTTATGGAATAATATGCATAATAACTTAAATAGTGGCAGTTAAAAGTTGATTTACCAATCTAAAAATCTTTACTAATCTTAGAAATAGATCATTATGAAACCAAAGTTTTTAAAAAAGAATATAATTAATCCTTATATATCATCTATTTTCATAATGAATTAAAACAAAACATGATATTGTTCTTTACAACAAATAATTTTCTTTCAATTTTTATTTATAGTATGTATTCAACAAATGCTTGTAAAATTTTAAATTCAGAAATATTTTTCTTTTTGAAAATAATTGCAAGGAAGTGAATCGACATGCATGAAACTTTGCACCCTCTTCTGTTGGTGTAAGTAATAAATAAACAATACAGTAAAGGGGGAGGGGAATCATATGTAAAAATACAAAATTATTTTAAAATATACTAATAAGAAAATGAAACATCTATTTATTATAGCAAAAAAGAATTCACAATAACAGTTATTTATTCAATCATTTTAATGAAGAATCAATATGAAATGGCTTTTGCCCATGGAAATAGCTATTCTTAATTATAATAATTAATGGTAAGAATGTTAAAAATTTATGAGAACTCGATAAACTTTAATGAATTTAAAATTGTAACGAATCCGACACATATAATGCAAATACTTTCACAGAAAAAATTTTCAGGTGATTCCTCTCCTCTCCCCCTCTTAAAAAGATAAATAACTTCATATTCAAATAATAAATTTCAATTATTTTCTCACTTTTAAACATAGTTTAATAATTGATTATTTTAAAAAATTTAAAAAGAATCTTCATGAAATATCATTATCAAATTTATATAATTTGACATTGGTAAGATATCATTAAATATTTTTTTTAAAAAATTTTACTTTATCTCATATACTTTCAAATAATATTTATTAACCAGTTTTATGATGTTATATACTTGTGTCATTGAAATAATACATACATGTTACATAATACATACATAATACATACAATAATACATAAATGTAACACAATTATTTCTTAACTGTACCTTACATGAATTAAAACATAATTTATTTTCTTTTTGAATAGAAAATAATTTTTTTTGACATTTCTATAAGTTCATTTAAACCAGCATTTTTTAAACTGCGGGTGATGAGCCCAAACGGGGTCCCAAAGCAAAATGTTGGGGGGTGCAAAAATTTTATTTAGATGCATGAATTTAAAGATATATTAGTCACAATCCATTCATTATCACTAATTTAATACATCACCTCTTATGTGCAGCACAATTATAAAATCATAATACTGACTAAGATGAGTTATAAATTATATTTACACATTGAAAAAACATACATCGCAATTTCAACATATTTTGGAATCAAAATATGATGGCAAATGCATAATATGTAACATCCTGCACCACACAGGTGAATATTTCTCCTTGACTGAATTTGGATAGGACCTAGAGCTCAATTTTTCACAATTGATAAAATAACATTAAATGTTCTCCAGCCATTCAGTAATACATACTTGTAAAGCAACTTTTTCAGCTTTAATGCATCTTAAATTAAACTATTGCTTAGAGCTGAAAAAAAATGAAGATGCTTTACATATAGTAGTATCAAATATTGCACCAAGTTTAATTTGTCATGCAGCCAAGAGCAAACTAATCCATCATGTTCAAAATATTTTTTTCATTGATTTCTGAACGCTTGAAACAATTTTTTAAGTTGCTTCTCTCTTTTCACTTCCTTGTGTATATGTATACATACAATACAATTTCAATTATAAATTTTGTTAAAAGATTGTTTAAATTAATTTTCATTATAAAATGTAAATTTGACAAAATAGTATACCTGTTTATAATAATTTAATTGAAACAAAAAAAAATCTATGGGAGAGTAAAAAAAGTTTAGAATTTTAATCTTAATTTCTATATATATATATTTGAATCATATTAGAAATTAAGCAAAATAATTTTTTTTCATGCAGGTTTGTGGTTGAGAGGGAGAAGGGTTACTAAAAATTTTTAAGCAAGGAAGTGGGGTCATAAGACTAAAAAGCTTAAGAGCCATTGATTTAAAATATATGAAAAAAATAATAATTTCATTCCCTCCCCCCAACATAAAAGTATTTTTCCAAATGTATGACTTATTCAATATATATATATATATATATATATATATATATATATATATATATATATTGAATAAGTAGAATTTGAGAAATACTTCTGTGTTGGGAGAGAGAATGAAATTACATATATTCATTGAAAGATATCTCTAGAAATAATTTTTGATGTAAAAAAAACTTACTGAGTTTCTGATGTTTTTCTTATTCTTGGTATTTAGCAATTCTTCATTATCACTTGATTTATCTGTAACAAAAATAGAACAGAATTAAAATATTTCAAAACACAATTTTCAGGCATATTTCCTTTTAGCTTTGAGTCATTTTTTATCAAAGCAATTTCATTCAATTACACTTCTTAACCTTAAAAATATTTTGCTTATTTCTCATTCCAGTAAAATAAAACCATATTTATCTTTTCAACAATAAGTACACTTTTTAAATGAATTACGATAGAAATCCATTACAACCTATTACTATCTGCTAACAAACCCATTCTTTTCTTGAAAATAATGTCAACATAAATAAATTTTTACCCTAAAATTCAATATGTTTTCAAATAACTCAAGAAAATATTTTAAATCTAAAAGTAGAAAATGATAGAATCAAAAACTGAGGTGGATTTTCTGCATATTTTTGAAAAACCTTTTGCAATTTCCTACAGAAATTTTAAGAAACAAAAGCAAATAGGAAGCCTAGCTTAAAAAATGGGAACAGAAAATCAGATCAAAATATTTTTCATTAAAATAGGCATTCTTAATCATTTATGAAAAACAATATTTTAAATATGTCATTAAACAAACATTCATAAATAGTAAATTCTTAGATTTATTTATCACTTACAAAACAAATTTTTATCAATGTATCAAAATATCTGAATTAAATTTAATAAAAAATACAGGTACTTTCTGACTATAAGAGACACAGGTTTCAAAACATCAAATCATTGTAGTATTTTCAAGTATACACACTAAATAACAACTACACAAAAAAAGCATACACTACACAGGATTCACGAACATTATACTTAATCATATTTTTGTTATCAATGCCATATACAAAAGTAACATGTTAAACAACTTTTAGACTGTTAAAGTGGAGAACATATTAAACACTGCTCAATATCACCTCCCAACTTATCTAATCACAGTAATTTGACAAAACACAGCAAAAACAAAAATCTTCTACAAAATTTCGTAGACTATAACTAATAGTAACTATTGACTGTAAAAATGCAAACACCATTAAAAAGATTTTTCTATCCCAACATTTTTTGACTATTTATGTACAGAACTGTAAATTATAAAGTTAACTAAGAAGTTTTTTTATTCGTTCATTGTGTTATCATAGAATAAATGGTTTTTTGTGAGGTACAAATAATCAGAGAGTACCAGAATATATTCTAAACTTTACTATTTCGAAAATATTTGATTGATATTATTTTAAATATAAAGTAAGTTTGCTGTATTTTTAAATTTATAAATCGTTTCACAGTTAATTTACCTTTCACTACTTGTTTTTTGTAGTTTAAATCATAATCACTGTCTGAAGAAGATCCTTCATCTTCAGAAATGACTCCTGCTTCAGGTTCGCCATCAACATCTTCTACCCAAACAGGTTTATTTGCTCTGCCTTTGTTAATTTCTAAAAATTCTTTAAACTGAGCATCTTTCAGAAGCTACAGTGTAAAAAATATTACAAAATATAGTACCAATAATTGGTTAATAACATTAAATTTGATTTTACATATTAATATTAATCTTCAAACATTACTAATAATTATAAATATTAAAATAAAAATTTTGGGAACAAAAAAAAAAAAAAAAAAAACATAAAATGATTTTCTCTATGACATTTATCAAGGAAAATATACTTTAAACACTTGAAAAGAAAGGAAAAGCTTTATATTGATTGAATGAATGAATGTAAAGTTTATTGGCGCAAGAGCCAGATATGGCTATGCTGCGCCAAACAAGATTAAACTGTGGTCTAGACGTGAAGTTGAAAAAAAGGTAAAAATGGTTGACAAGAAGGAGGGTCGAAAATAGAGAAGGATCGCTAGGGTATCCCGGGAGTGCGTCACCCGTGTTTACCAAAGACAGTAAACCACATTGGAAAGAAAAAGATCACTAAGGTGCCTCAGTTTATATTGATTGAAAATCATAATATATTACAAAACAGTGAATAATACTTAAGAAATAAGTTAGATCTTTACAAAAATCTTACTGAAATTTAAAGTAAAATTATTCATACTTAAAAAAAAGTAAAACTGAAAAAAAAAAATGTTTTGATTGGGTCTAGCTTATTGTAAATTCGTCAAATTACAATCACGGCATCATAACTATATTAATATATCACACATTATTATATATATGTCTAAGACATGTATTAAATCAAATTTGTTTATAAAGAAATGAATAATTTTGGTTGTTGCATCTTTTCCTAACCAGATCCATGAGATCATGGAGAATAAGTCCATCACCATAGTAGGAAAGGTGATTATGTATATTTTTCAACAAATTCCTTTTTTATTATAAATTTTAGTTTTTTTTAAAATAAAAATTTGATGAAAGACATACATAATACATCTTATTATTTACATTATAACATAAATGATTTAATATTCTTTAGTAGAAATTAATGAATTTGAACCTAATATATTTTATCCAGAGCATCGAAATCTAATACAAACAAATTGTTACTGAAATAGAGTTGAATTTCTAGATGTAGAATTGCAGGATGTATAGTAATAGATATGTGATAAAAGAGATGCATTTAAATTTCATATAATTGAAAATTATTTGCAACACAATGATATCTTAAGAATTCCTTCCAATACTGCATAAAATATGAATATCCTATTAGTTTTTTAAGAACCTATATGCATCATAAATTTATTGATTGTCTTCTAAAAATATATATTTTATAAAAATTAAATAAACTTTTGTTTACACACACACACAAATCCATCTCTGAATAAAAAACAGTTATAACACATATAAACTACAAATAAAGACATTTAGTTATGGTCTAAATGTCAGGGGAAAAGTATATACTTTCAAAATAGATTAGAACTGTGAACACACATTTCTAACCACATTAAAACAATAGATTGAACAATTTTAGTTTCTTGTTAGACACACAATAGAAGGTATGATTATTTTTTTTATATTTCTTTTAACTAAAGATAACACCAAATATTATTCAAATTTATTAATTCACATATTACAATATTTAATTGAATTTGATATGAAAATGGTTACAATTTTTTAAAATAATTCTGCTCTTTACACACCACAAATAAAATAAACATGTTTAATAAAACAAAATTAGTGTAGAGATTCAAATTAATAAATTATTTGATATTATGGTTCTTTTTGCATGGTTTATCATCTTTTATCATCTTGCTTACTCTTAATTTAATTATGTTTAGTTCACTAAAATATTTGATTACTTATTTACTTTTGGAATGTATTTTTCGATTGTCAGTTTTAAGAAGAAATCAATTAGTTTAGCATACCACAAATCAGTTTACAGTCTTAATACAATTCAGTTTTAAGCTTGAATCGAAATTTAATTAGTTGGAAATTAATTTATTTTTGTGGATATATTCATCAAATGTTGATTTCATACATTGGATTAATTGGATTAAGAATTTTATATTTCCTTGTATTGAACTTACTTTATATTTACATTACATAAAATACAAGTAAATCAAAACATAATACTCAGTCCAATATCCCACTTATTTAGTCCAATGACAGTAAAAACCAAGACAAAAATGGATACCTAACAAATTAAATTTGCAAATTCAGGGTTGGAACCAGAATTGTAGTCAATTTCCCTCTTTGCCTACTAGGGAAACCAAATGGATTCACCAATTAAATTAGAAATAGTGGCAAAAATTCAAATAATAAGTGAATAAAAATAATTCAGTTATAAAAAAAAAAAATTTTAAAAAAAAGTGGGCACCAAGATTAAGAGTACCAATAAATAAAATTTAAATGCATTGATTTGCAAACAAATTCCATTTTAGAACATAAATTTATAACACAAATATGCTGTTTGTATTTTTTTTTATTTATTTACATACCAGAATCCTTAAAGGAAAACAATACCTTTTACTTAAAATATTAGAATAACATAATTATTTAGACAAATTATCAGAATCAAAAATAAACAGTGTAGTTTCATAAAAGTATCAGAATTAATTCCCTTTCATTGTTATTTGAATATGTATTAAATACTATTGATACATAAGGAAGTTTATGTATATTTACTTCTTCTGGGATATCATCATACTTTTTCTTCTTTTTAGATTTATCTTCCTTTTCCTAAATTGAAAGAAAATTTATGTTGAATATTTCAAAAAAAAAAAAAAAAAATTCAAATACATTGTAAAGCATATATAACATTATATGACATAACACATATATGAGAAATATAATAATTACCAATCTTTACAATAATATTGATACTTTGCCAAAATAATTCATTAACTTTAAATTTTGTATCAGAACAGAAACAGAAGGAGAAATGAATTCATCATTCATAAATTACAAAAACAATGCAAAAGCAAGAACACATAAAAAGATATTCTTAAGCATTTTACATTAAAAAAAAATAATGCATGAATTAAAAGTCATGTTTATTTTGATGAAATTTTACCTTCGCTTTTTCTTCAATTTCTAGTTTCAGAGCTTTAGCTTCTGCAATTCGTTTTTTCCACGATTTGGGTTTATTTGGATCTCCTAAATTGGCACATTTTTCAACCTAAGAAATGATTAAAGAATTAGTGATTAAAAAAAAAAAATAGATGATTTAGCATAAATGGATAAATAAAAAGCTTATTCTATATTTAACCAAAGAAAGTTTATAAGTAACTTTTATATGTGCTTAATACTTATTCAATTAAAAGTACATATGTTTCAACCCTTTTAATTCAAATTCATGCAATTAAAATACAAATAATAAAGCATCTTGCCAAACTATAGTAGAACAAAGTTATTTGTTAAATGTGTCATTTTCATTGATATTTTACTGATTTAAATTTTTAAAAAAGTACTACAAACACAAATAAAAATTCAAATTATGAAAACAAAACCTTTTTTTACTGCCTTCTATATTACATAGACTTTTGAAGCAAATAAAATGGGAAACAAATTCTCTTTCCAAGAAGTAAATAATTAAGTGTTCTGAAGATGATTTTAAACAAATCTGAATAAACCATGAAAACTTTTTAATAACTGCATTAACAATAAAACATACTTGTTTATACATTTAGTAATAAATAAATATGTTCACATTTCTTTATGAATATCTATGATATATTTTTTATAAATTACATATAATTTGAAAAAAAATTCAAAGGCTCTAACTAAACAAATTATTTTCATCTCATCTAGAAGGAATAGTTCATACAAGATGCTTTGATTTGAATAATGCAATAAGAGAAAAAGTGCACTCCAGTATGATTTGTTATAATCTAATTTTTAATTTGAAAATATCTCTGCTAGGTTGTGCTTTTTTAAATACAAAAGCATATAAGTTTAAAAGTTGAAACATTTTTCCATCAATATTATATTCTGCTTAAATGCTTCATTATATGATACATAAATCATAAAGAACTTCATAAAATAAGAGATACATAATTTTTGAAAAGAAATATTAGTATTTCCTAATTATTTGCACTTCAAATTTCAACATTTAGTAGTCTTACTTGTTTTGGCATATTTGAAGTGATATTGATTGACCCAGACACTAATGCACTCAAAATATGTTGCAAATAAGTAGATTGAAATGTTTTACACTTAATTGTCATTTCATTGATTGGCATTATTCTACACAAGTGCATTTTTTTTTATGTGTGCATAGTAAACTGCCTTGCCTTAAAACTGTGTAGTTATCAGGCTGATAAAAAAGAAAGCATCAGATTTCTCCAAAAATACAAATGTTTTGTTAGTATAGTATTATGTATTTATGTAAGTCATCATTGAGTTGGTAACTTTTTGCGGTAGTGCACAAACAATCAAAATACTACAATATTATTTTACTTAAAAATATTTTCCACGTCATTTTAAGCCAAGTAGTCCAATATAAAATTATTTGAATAATTAATTTGTTGTCTAACAAAGACCATGCTACTTTACAGAATGAATAGAAAAAAAATGCAAAAATGGGAACTTACTTGAATTTTTGAAGTATATACAAATGTGTTATTAAAATAATCTTTAGCAGCATTAGCTTCTTCTTCAGTTTTATAGCCAATAAAACAAAACTGTCTAAAAACACCTTCTTTAGTGTATTTCAGTTTTAAGTCAGTGATAGTGCCCTTAGAAGAAAATAATTCTTCTAACTTTTTGGCTGTGATCTAAATAAATAAAAGCAAATTTCAGTACAGAAAATTTTCAATTAATATGTGCAAAGAGACATTAAATTATTAATGAAATAAATTTCCAAAGGTTATCCTACTAAAAAACCTTTCAATAAAATTTCGTTATGTTGGCAGATTAATTGCACAATTGGGAGGGAGTAACAAAATTTCAATACTGTAGAATCTCCATAACTAGAACACAGTTCACTCAGATCTCTGAATAACTCAGATCAATTTACACATTTTTCTTTTTTTAATTTTGAGAGGCAATCTGCTAATTTCATTAATAACATTTGACCAATGATGATCAATCATTAGTTCACTAAGTCACTAAGAGTAGCCTTTTAACTATTGAATAATTATTTTTCAAAAGCAACAAAAACATACACACAATAATTAGGTTATATTGCTTGAATATTAAAAACTGAGCAGATATTGTGAAACATTAGGAATTCCTAAAGAAGGGCATGTTATACTCTCATCAATCAACTTTATGCACACACAAAAAAGTTTGATATTGAATTTTTTTTTTTATGTGAGCTTTTTTCTTACTTTCAATCAATTGTTGAGTCTCCAGGAAAAGCTAAATCAAATTGGTGCTGAAAAAAAGCACCAAAATAAATCAGCAGCAAGTGGCAGAGTTATTACCAAAAATGTATGCATTAATGAAAGGTACACAACTCTTCCTCCCCCCCCATATGAAATTTAAGAAAATAATATCTAAACTTATACATACTTAATATCAGGAGATGAAAACTTTCTTTTTGGGAATAATAATATGTAATTACAATTATCATTAACTGAAAAACTTGAACAGCAAAAACATTAGTTTTAAATAGCTTAATTTTTAAATGAATATAGTAAATTTGAATCAGCATTTTGATTTTATTATATCAGATGTCTATACAAATACAAAAATCTTGAAAAAAATAACTCAGTTTTACTTACATATCCATGATAACATTTTTAAAGAAACTACAAACTTTTTTATAACATAATAAAATACCATCAAAAAAATTTTAGGTACAAATCTTTGCAATTTATTACATCTTTACGAGTTTCTATTACAGAACTGTGATTCAAAATATTACAACTATAGTTTATTAAAATCAATTAAAATATTAATGAATAAAATTAAACAGAAAATAAGGCACTTATTTATCAGCCCATCAAACATGAAAAAAACATTAAACATATGTTTATCACTATCCATCAATTCTTATGTAACAAAAAAAAAAAAAAAAAAAAAATCTTAAATTAAACATTTGAGGGGAAATAATTGGCAATACAATAAGTAAATAAAAAATGTAAATAATTAAAAAAATTTAAAATAGCAATTAACAGAAATATACAAAAATTCAATTATCAAAAACAGATAAGTAAACTCAAAATAGGAAAATTTTGAACATGTAACATGATCAAAACATAAATGTATTATGCATAAAAATAACAAACCCAACTTTTGAAATAAATATTTAAAAAAAAATCCTTTTACAAATAAATTTTTCCTTTTTTTAATCATTAGAGTGCCAGGAGTATTTGCTATTTCCCAATCAAAAATTGCCCAGCAGCACAACAACGCTCATCTTGTTCCTCATCGAAAAATGCCAAGGAGAGCCTATGTTTTCTGTTTGTATGGAATAAGTTTTAATTCTTTCAGTTTAACTCTGTCTTGATATCTTTCTGAGCATAAATAGTGACACTGACATACATAAATCATATAAAAAAATTATTTAAAAATTTTATTGTATAAATAAAATGTATGTATGTGTTATGTTTGTGTAAGGTACATATTCACAAATTTTTTATGTGATCTACAGAGTAACTTAACCTTATTTTTATATTATCTTGATTTACCCAAAACAAAACAGTAACCATAAAGTTACATATTGTTGATTGCCACTGGAGAGCTGGCACTTTTGGAACAAATGAGCAAAATCACTGCTAGGCACTCAAACACTAACGTAAAAACAGTTGCAACAAATAATAAAGCAAACATAATTCTCACAATATTCTACAATTTATATTGTTAATATAGATCATTATTTTGTACAGAAAATAAATACAAAAAAAACTTACTGTTTTAGGCAAATTTTTCACAATTAGTCTTGACATATCTATAAACAGAATAATAAAACATTTAAGTAATTGTAAATATAATACTCACATTTTTATATAAAAAAACAAGTTGTAATTTAGAATTTATTATTTCCAGTCACATTTTCCTGGTGACTTTTATTTCTGGCAAAAAAAATAAACTGTCAATTGATTGATTGGTTTATGAGAGATATGGAGCAGCAAAGACTATTATTCCTTTTTTAAGCACATTATTCACAAATTAGTAAATTTCATCCCCAGTAGGGAAAAAAAAACTCTCATTCTTAATTCAATATTTCTATGCCCAAAAGTTCTCCGAAAATGATAGCGTATCACTGATCAATTTGGAGTATATCTCAGATTATTTTAATGAAAGGTATAACACATGGATCAATAAGTCCCGAGACTGTGCGGTAGTTTTTTTTTTTTTTTTTTTTTTGCGATTTCCTCCTTCAAATGCACCAGCAAGTCAATATAATAATCACTGTTGATCGATTTACCTTTTTCGAGGTAGTCAATGAAAATCACGCCATGCGTATCCCAAAAAACTGACGCCATGACTTTGCCAGCTGACTGCTGCGTTTTCGGACGGCTTTCGCCAGCTGTGCGCCACTGCCGCTTCGACTCTGGAGTGTAGTGATGTATCCATGTTTCGTCCATGGTCACGTAACGACGCAAGAAATCTTTTTTGTTGCGAGTAAATAGCGATAAACAGCTTTATGAATCATCGACTCGTTGCTGTTTTTGTTCCATCGAAAGCAATCGCGGCACCCACTTGGAAAAAACCTTTTTCATGCTCAATTTTTCATGAAGGATAGTAAATACACTTCCATGTGATATCTGTGTCATCTGAGCAATCTCACGGAGCTTCACTTTACGATCTTTCATTATAATTTTTGTCACTTCACTCACATTTTCTGGTGTAACGGCTTCCACAGGTCTACCCGAGCGTTCCGCGTCATTTGTGTCGGTACAACCACGTTTAAACTCGGCAAACCACCGACAAATCGTTGCTTTCGATGGACAAGAGTCCGGGTAACATTTTTCAATCCATTGTTTCGCTTGCACGGTGTTTTTACCCATTAAAAAACAATGTTTTATCAGAACATGAAACTCGGTTTTTTCCATTTTTTAAACAAACTACAAAACGACTTTACTCCAACCTCGATAACTCAGCTGTTTCTGGTCCGATCGACTTAAAATTTTGACACGTTTCAAGCAAAGGTTAGTACTCTAGAAAGACCTGGTTACTGGTTTACTACGAGCGCCATCTCTGGGTTAGTCTCGGAACTTATTGATCCATGTGTTAGTATAAGACAGATAAAAGAATACAATAAGACACCCTTGCTATCAATTTTACAATGGTTCCTTTTTTATGAGATTCATATAAATTATTTTCAGTTGTCATCAAGACTTCCAAGTTAAAATATGACATTAATACTTTTTTATTTTACTGTGAGAATTTCTTTTTATTTACTGTAAGATGAACATGCTATGCAGTTCTAATATGCAATAGTAAACTTTAAACTCTGAATGAGAGAAATCTGAAACATGAGAAAGAAATAAGTCTAATGGTGCTTACGCATCTATAAATGAGCAAAAAAGAAATACAGGGATGAGTAGGAATATTTTACAAAACCAGCACTAAATCCAGAAAAGAGATGTAGGAGATGAAACCTTAAAAAATATCCAAAAATAGATGGACAGATTACTGATACAAAAAAGGGAGGAGGAAGGAAACAAAACCCGTCGCTAACCTTGGGTGAAACTTGGCAATGAAGCAAAAGCTTAAAAGATAAAAATCCAAGCAAGAGGGAAACTTTAAGAGTCCACAGCATTTATGACAAAGAGTTTTAAAATATGATGAAAATCATAAAACCAGATAATTATACATGTCCAAATAAAGAGATGGCAAAGAATAAGGTACTAGGAAAACAAAAAGAGTGGGTAAAAGTCTATGTTTTGAAAGCCTGAAACAAGGGGGGTTACAAGAAAGGACCGCAAGTTTCCTGTTGTAAAGTGCAGATGGAGACTTTAATCACAAAAGAGATAAGATAAAAAGTCAACTAAGCAAAAGATGAACAAATAGTTACTTTGAGACATGTTCTTAGAAAGTTTGGGGGATGAGAAGGCCAACCATTTTAATACATTTTATTTGTTTTTTGGATCGGATCAAAAAAACTATTTCTCACAAAGTTAAACATCCCAGTTAAGATTTTTTGTATGAGATTTTCTGCAATCATTGAGATTATTTTTATATTCAACAACTGTTTTATTAGTCATATTTTAAGAATTATAAAGATTTTTTCTTGTATAAGTAAGTTCTGAAATTACTAAAAATAATGTTGAAACAGTGTAATTCATAATGTAAAAAATCCCTATTGATGTTGAAAAATTTATAAAACCACTTAATTTATATTAATAATGTAGCTCATAGTTAAGTAACCTTGGATCTATAACAATTAAAAATAATGTTACAAGAGTGTTATAATAATGTAGAAAATTCATATTTAATGTTGGAATTTATATTGCTATTGTAACAGTTTAATAACCAAAGATTCTTACTATGAATTAACAGAGTCTGGCTATATGTTCCAGATAATTTATTCAGTTGGAAGTAACACAAAACTGCATTATCCTGTAAACTGAATTTATATAAATGGCAAAGGATAACAATCATTCTGCTAAAAATCCAGACTCCTATGAACTCCTTTATTCTGTTTGTTACCCATTAGAAATTACATTAATGGTCAGGATTTTCCATAAATTTCAAATATTTGCTGGAGTAAAAGTTCCCATTAGTTTTTCCAATTTGTTTTGATAACTGTTTGTGTGGATATCTTCTGAGGCTATCCAATTAATATTTACATTAAATTATGTTGCCAATCTTGCAATTTTATCCATTTGTTCACACCAAAATTTTTTTAATGACCCAGAATCCAAAGATGACCAGAATTCATAGACTGGCCTCTAAGATATTCATATAATAGATTATATGAATATCTTAGAGGCCAGTCTATGAACAGCATTCAGAGAATTGATTGAGAAGTTTGGAAAAGCACATAAAAGTGAGTAAATATCTGATAAAAAAAAAAGATGATGATGATGATAGTGAAGTTTTATTGGCGCAAGAGCCAGATGTGGCCCTACTGCACCAAACAAGGTAAATCTGTAATCTAGATGTTAAAACAATGAAAAAATATTGATTGACAAGAAGGGTCAAGTGAGAGAGTAAAGTTTACTGGCACAAGAGCCAAATATAGCTATGCTGAGCCAAACAAGATTTAACTGTGGTCTACACGAGAAGAAATTGAAGAAAAGACACAAATTGGTTGACAAGAAGGAGGGTCGAAAATAGAGAAGGATCGCTAGGGTAACCCGGGGCCACTTCACCCGTGTTTACCAAAGACAGTAAACCCCATAGGAAAGAAAAAGATCACTAGGGTGCCTCAGGGTCATGATGCCTGTACTAACCTAAAGATGGCAAGTCCCTGAGGTCCCCTGATATAATACCCAGGAATAGGGTGCCCATTTTAGTTGCCTCTTACGATATGCATGAGCTATAGTGGGACTATTCTGTCATTCCTGGTCACCACACGGGTCATCTGATAAAAAGAAGCAGATTATTATTAGATTTTGTCAGTTCATCTGAAGCTTGACAAATTACCAATAGTTAGCCATGAAAATGGGAGTTGACAGGATATGTTATAAGCAAAAGAAGCATTTCATATAACACCTACTATAGGAGTAATGTGATGGTTTTTAGATACATCAGTTGTTATTATGAAAAAATCTTGAACCAGCATTAAACCATATACTGTCTTGGGAACATTTGTATTAACGTCTCATTCTTGAATTTTTAAACGATAAAATAAGTTTCCTTACATATATAAAGTTATGCCTTTTTTATAATTGCTAGTTCCTTGGTTGCTAGAATTTTCCTTTTAAAAGATTACATCTTAACATATAAAGGACTTTGTTTACAATACAATTTCAAAATACAAAATAACATAAATAATTCTATAACAATTCATTTACATTTTTATACAAAATCAACAAAGATTTTACAGTACTCATTGGTTATCTCAAACAAGAAGATAATGTTCTTTTGAAAAGAAAAAAAAAAAAAAAAAGAGAGATCATGAGCGATTTGAAAAATCAATTAAAAGACAAAGTCATTTAACATGAATGGTGGGAAAAAACATGATAAAAGTATTTTTTGGAAAATAAAATATTAATAAATATTTTAATCTCATGCATTTAAGGGCTAGAATTTAGTATCACACCACCCAAATGTTTCACCAAAAAATAATGCCAAGTTTAGAGATAAATGACAGTTTATGGCAACCCATACCACATCTCATTGAAAGGTACTCAAAGCAATATCTAAGTTACAAGAAATAGTTCTATGTATGAAAAAAAATTAAATTTTCAAAATTACGAAGTTCTATAATTGTTTCAAAGAAAATATACAATACTATCATTAAAAAATTAAGTTCACTATATCTTGTGAATTGTTTTTATATGACGAGTAAAACATTTTGTGTATATATGTAAATATTTTTAAGAATGGCACCTAAATGCAAATATATTTGAAAAATCATGTCCACATTCAACTTAACCCATTTACTCCCAGTGTATTATATTTGATAAGCTTGCGTTTCCTCTCCTGTGCCCAGCATATCACATTAGATATGCTCCATGAGTGTCTTCTATGGTCCAACGTATCAATAGAGATACAATTGATGAGAACGTTTTGATTTTTTTAATGTTACCATATGGCGTTATAATACCGTGAAATCTATATAGATAGGTTATTTGGAATGTTGACCTTGGTGATATGGGGTTAGATTTCACTTCTGGCTATCAGGAGGAGGGGGAGAGTAATTGTTAAAAGCATGTGCTGCAGTTTTTATTTGTATCCACAGTCATGACGAAAAGAAAGTATTTATCGGATATTGAGATTTGCGAATTAATGAATGAATCTGACAGTGATGTTAGTGAAAATAATCGAAATTTATACATAGCCATTAAAGGGGGGGGAAGGATGAAAAAGATATGCCCTTTGCTTAAAATCTTGCACTTATGGAGGATTTATTGCATTTTTTTGCAGCATGTGTAAGATCTCATCAATCTATT
Source organism: Nephila pilipes (assembly GCA_019974015.1). NCBI lineage: Eukaryota > Metazoa > Arthropoda > Arachnida > Araneae > Nephilidae > Nephila > Nephila pilipes. The sequence continues at coordinate 251,756 of BMAW01073903.1, forward strand.
TATTTGGGTGGGTTTGGCTGAAACTGTGCCATTCTTACATGGTCTAAAGGATTTTATACATGTACCCAATTTCCAATACTGGAAAATTCCAAACTTATTTTTTTAAAAAAAAAACCTGTCCCCAAAAAAGAAAACGAAAGAGTGAAAATTGTGGTTTATGTGAGAGCCAAATGTTACTAAGCTGCACCAAACAATGTGGATCCAAACATTTCAAAAAAAGATTAAAATAGGTTAAAAAGAAGGTACGAAAATTGAGAAGGATCGTTAGAGTATCCTGGAGTGCGTCACACATGTTTATTAAAATGCAGTAATAAAAACAAAAATCTTAACATATACTCACTGTTACTTTTTTCTACTCAATAATTTTTATACATTTAAAGCATTCAATTGAGTGATTTTTTAGAAATGTGGAGCAACGGCAAAAAAAAAATATTACAGTTTACTTAAAATCGTTTTAATTGTTATTTAATGGGATACAAGAACAACAGATGATACCATCACTTCTCAAAACCATTCACAACAAACAAATTGTTTTACCATGTGCCAATAGACATGTACGAGTTGAGATGTAAGGATTATCTACTTAAAGAGTAAATTTTTAAGTTATGAAATAAGTCTTTAAAACTCAAAAAAAAAAAAGCAGTCTTCATTTTTAAATGTATGTACGTCAAAATCTATGAAATGCTGTGGCATAACTTAGTTTTTTTCAGAAAAATGTACTAATGCCAAAAGAAAATCAACATGGTTGCATAAAAAATGATTACGATGTATCCTGCAGTTAAAGTCAGCATATTGTGACAAAACTTGGACACGGAGTGCGTGGAGTGTGTTAGGTGTCCACTTCGTCATCTAACAACATCTCAAAATTATGAATTTAGAATCATGTTGTAATGTCTAAAATGTGTAGGAAAGGAGAGTCTTTACTTAACATGGTTGAAGGTCTGTGTCCCAAACATGCCAAAATCGCAATTAGAAATTTTAACTGAGCAATTAGTAGTTTTTAAGGAGTTTCAGATTTTCCCCCACCAAATCCTCAATTCTAGTAAGAGGTAAAACCCCAAAGTGTTACCCTTGAGAGGAACCAGCTTGTACAGTCGGTTGAAAAAATAGTTGAGCACCGAGACCCTTTCAAAAAATGATTGGAAACGGAAAACGACTTGAATTGAAACGAGGCGTACTCCCAACCCGTGTTTTCATCCCGACAGGTTGCCAACTTTCGCATTTTTCTCCCTTTCAGCTCCACTTTACCCTTTTATATCCATTAATTCTTCATTCAAACTACGTGCGCTTTTGGAGCTACTTTTCTCCTTCTAAGCTCCTATTTACATCATTTTCAGTACTTATTTCATGTTTCAAACTCCTTACATCCTGCACGAAAATATGCATATGAAGCGGGGAATAGTAATAAAAGTGTTATAATAGTGCAGTCTTCGGCTCGAATTTTTTTTCCCACATGGAGTGGCGCGTGAGTATTCCACCCCAGATGGACGGTTTGAGTAACCTGACATTTGAGTAACCTTTGAGTCCTGACACAGGTCAAGGAAACAAAAAAAGTTTTATTGCCTACAACCTCGTACAATCTCATTGGTTTTCACAGATTTTGAAAAGATTATATTCCAATCTTGGCAAAATATGAAAATCAATATAGATTATCAAAAATTATATCTAGAAATCAATCTAGTACAATCCAATAGGTTTCTTACAAGTTTTGAAAAAGATGACATTCCAATCTTAGCACAATGTGTGTTTTGGGGAAAAGGGGATCGAGTCGATTCTATGAGTCGACTCGGTCCCTCTTTTTTCGGTAAAAACGTCCAAATTTTTTTCAGTTCATTTGTCAGCCCACTTTAATAGTCCATTTGACACAGTTTGTGTTTCAATTCCTTGTTCATCTGCTCGATACGCTGCATGTACTGGGCGAATCGGTAGGCTTTCACCAAGCAGTACTCGGAAGTGTCTCCTTCCACATGCACGTCGGGAGGATGATAGGTGGGTACGACGGTATCACACAAGTCTCTGTACCTGGGCAGATGAACCGACACGATCGGAATTCCATACGAGATAAGGAGATGCTTCTGTTCGGTGCCTTTGACCGGCACTACACCTCCTTCCCCTTGGTCCAGGTGAGCGTACAGTCCCCGAACGCTAAACGATAACCACTCCAGGGGCACACTTCTAGGGATGTCCAGCGGCAAGTGAAGGAGTTGATGCATCCACCGGTAGGTATATACCGATGAGTCCTTGGAACTCATCGGCAGGTTGGAGTGGTCCACGGTCAAGACGAAAGCTTCGGGATCGGAACCATCCTCAGGGATGCGAGCCAAGGTAACCTCAATCGGCATGGTTCGTCGACAAATTTTACAAAGCCATATTGATTTGGGTTTATGAAACTTTTGGTGTTTATGTGTTCTTTTAATCTGTTGAGTATGATTGATTCAGTTAATTTACTAATAGCGAAAAGTAGTCTTTTCAAAATAGTGAGATAGGTCTATAACTGTCTGGGGAGTGAGAGTTTTTTCAAAGTTTAAGTATGGGGAAAATTACGGAAGTTTTCCAGAAATTATGAAAGTGTTTGAATTTTAGTATTTTGTTAATTAGGTAGATGATAATAAAGATAATTTTTAAAGGTAGGTTTTTGAGCATTTTGTTAGTGATTTCATCTTTTCCAGGTGCCTTTTTAGGATTTACTTTTTTGATGTAATTTATTTCTTCTAGGCAAGCAGGTTCGATGAAATTGTTAGTAGTGGAGTTGAGTAGATGAGTTTGATGAGGGGAGAATTCATTAATTTTGTTATTAACTTGGTTATCTATGTTAGTTTCGAAGTTAGCTGGACGTGAGTTTTCTAGAAGGTTTGTGGCCAGAGCTTCTGCGAGGAAATTTGCCTTTTAAAGATCGGTTACTGCTGTGCTTTTGATCGAATTGAGGATGGGTATATTTGATTTTTCTTTTTGAAAAAAATTAGTAGTTTGTCATTGTATATTGTCTTGTGTGTTGAGGGCTTTTAATCAGGAGTTCCAGTTTTCGTTTTAGAAATTTTGAACCTCTTTTTTAATCTCAGCAGAAATTCTATTTAATTGGTTTTTGATGGTTGGGTCAAGGGTTCTTTGATATAATTTTCTAATTTCATTTTTCTGTGTGATGAGGTTTTTAATATTTTGGGATGTATAGGTTGAGTTTTCATTTTTGATGGGTGATGAGGCCTGTTTGTAAGCGTTTGTTATTGAGTCGGTTAGTTCGCTGATTTGTTTTCAAGTTGGGGTGGAGAGTTGATATTAATATAATCAAAGTATTTTGTGTTATTGTTTATATAGGAGGAGAAATCTGACCATTGTGTTTTAAAATGTTTGTGTGGATTTGTTTTTGTAAATTGAAAGTTAAAAGTAAGTATAACTGGGTTGTGGTCAGAGAGAAGTTCCGGAATTGCAGTAATTTCAAAAGGGTAGTGAAATTCTCTAATGAGTGCAATATCAAGTGTGTTTGTTGAATTATGTCCAAATTAGGTGGGAGTGGGGGGAATATAATTTGTAAGTCTAGTTTGCCTGCAAATTTTTTAAGATCGATGCCTCTTGTTGATTTTTTTCTGCAATTCCAATAACTGTGTGTGTGTCGTAAAAATCGCCAAAAATCACACAATTTGAGAATGTTTGGAGGATATTTTCCAGATCTAACGTAGATAATTTTCGATCTGAGGACGGGGGAATGTAAATGGAAGCAATAGTGACTGGATGATTATTAAAAAGAGTAAGGGTGGTAGTTGTGGCTTCAATATGTTAGAGTGGTGCGGTAGTTTATATATGGTGTACTATGTTGCTTTTGATGAGAATCATGGTGCCTCCAGAGGGGGGGGGTATCTGTGATACGATCATTTCTGTAAACTTTATAGTTTGCTAGATATAAATTGTTGTTTGGTCTGAGTCTTGTTTCTTGAACTAGGATAATATAAGGGCAGTGCTTCTCTACAAAAACTCGTAGCTCCACTATACGAGCTAATACACCGTTTGCATTCCATGAGCACAAACTGATCCCAGATGTATATGGGTTGTTAATATTTATTGTAGGATTATACATAAGATTCTGAGTCCAGTAGCGCCTCTATAATGGCATATTTTTGGTTTTTATTGTTCTTGACTGCCGCTATCCTGGGGAGTTGAGCTGCCAAGCCAGGGAATTTATTTAGGAGGTCTGCAAGGACTAGTAGTAGGTCTATTGAATGGGAAAATTTCCCTTCTTGTTAGTTGTGGGAGAAATTTGGATTAGGGCGGTTATTTTTGATGGGTCTGGCCTCATTTTCCGTTGAAGTTTCTGATACGCTATGTGGCGCCATCTGTGGGCGTGGAGCGTTACTAACTGCTTGAGCAAATGAATAATTTTTGTTAGCTCTATTGCTATTTAAATTATTGTTATTATTTCGAAAGTTAGTTGCGCCTTTTGGGGGTTTGGGATAACACGACACGCACGGTCACATGGTCCAAGAGGCCATGTGACCGTGCGTGTCGCAGTTGATGCACAAGGGGTTTTCCTGTTTTTCCTTGATCGTACAGTCTCTCGTTAGATGTGCATCATCGCACTTCAGGCAACTGGTTGTTATTCGGCAGTTAATGGTTGAATGATGACATTTATTGCAGTTGAAGCATTGAGTTACCCCTCTACTTCTGTTGCCTTCAATTTTGACAGGCATATTACAAAGTTTGTCGACTTCGTATATTTCCTTGGCTGCTTTTTCAGTTCTGGGAATGGTGACCAAAAATATTAGTAGAGAGCGTTTTGACCTGAGATTGTGTGGCTGTACTACTTTTTGTATGTCAAATCCAAGTTCTGAGACTTCGTTAGCTATATCTTGGGGGTAGATATCTCTCGGTAAGCCTTTTACACATACCTTGATTGGATGTTCAAGAATCGGTCTAATGATGTAGAATTCGAAGTTTAATTTTTCGAGCGATTTTATAATTGCTCTATGTTCATCATTTTGTTTGTATAAAGTTTGATATAGTCGCCTGATAGGAGAGTTCTTAGATTAGGAAATTCCGTAGTCAGGGTTTTTATCTATTCTCTGTAGTTTTTTGTTATTTTCATCATTATGGGGGGTGGTAGGGGGTGTTTGAGGGAGCCTGCATTTTGATTGGTTGCTGGGTTTGCGGTTCGGGCGAATCAGAAACTTTGTTACTTACTAAATATAAGTCTTTGGAATTTGTTTTGCGTAGTTATTACTGATTAAGAAGGGAGATTCTGAAAGTTAATTTTTGCAGTTTTTCTTTAGGTTGGGGTGATGAAACCATTTTCATCTTTCCGTTTAACTCTTTATTGGGGTGTGATTGTAGGAGATGAGTTTTGAGAGGACATATTAATTTCCTGTTGAGGTCTTTTAGAGTGATAGGGGGCAGCCATTGTACTCGCAGGGAGGAATAGCATTAAAGGCATTCACCAAGTACTGCTGTCTTGCTTCCGCTTCTCTGTATTGGGAAAGCTCAGCTTTGTAGGAAAAGTCGTTTCCGTCAAAGAAAAGTCTGCTTTTGTAGGCATTTAATGTTGCAGCTGTGTTCTCCTTGAGGACGCTTAAGAATTATATTTCTTCCTGTGCCTTTTGTCTGGTGAGACAGGGTGAGTCTTCTTGCGTCGTTGGGTTTGGTGAGCTTACTGGTGATGACACGGGCGACGAGTATAAGTCCATTTCAGTATTCATTTTCATAATCGGTCCGGGTCGTTGAGGGTGAATGGTAAAAAATAAGATATTTTGGTAGGATGAAAAGTCCCAACCCTCACTAAATAGTACTGAAAAGTACTAATTAGGTTAGTTACTAATCTAACTTGTTGCTACTTTCAGGCAGGAGAAGGCTGTGTAGACGTCTGTCATGCACTAGCAAGACCGCTGTGTGAATGCGATTCCAATCATCGGATCAGAATGACTGGCTGTGGCGAGTGACTCGCCTTTTATACTCTTCAGGTGCGGATGTGTGACGTGAGGACGCGTCCTGTCGTTGGTGGTGAGTTTTCATGGTGGAGGAAGCACAACATCCTGTCGCTTGCGGATGGCCTTCGTGGTTGAGATCCCACAGTTCAGTCATCACATCATACGAATTCAAACCTAGGAACCATCGTTAGCAAAGTCTTTTCTGCCCGTAAACGCACCCGCGAATCACATCTGTTTGAATGGATTATTTTCAATCTTGGCACAATGTGTTTTGAAAAAAGGGGGACCGAGTCGACCAAAACAGTCGGCTTGTTTCCCCTTTTATCGGTAAAATCGTGTTTTTTAAAGTTTAGCAATCCATATCAGATTCTGTATCAGGATGAGTGAGTGAGTGATAATGAAGTTTATTGGCTCATGAGCCAGATGTGGCCATACTGCGCCAAACAAGGTAAATCTGGAATCTAGACGTTAAAACAATGAAAATAGATTGGTCGACGAGAAGGGTCAAGTGAGAAAGTAAAGCTTATTGGCGTATTACCTGAAGAAGGCAAGTCCCTGAGGTTCCCTGATATAATCCCCAGGAACAGGGTGCCCGGCTATACCCCCAGGCGCTGGGTACCCAGTTTAGTCGCCTTTTATGACATGCATGAGCTACAGTGGGACTGTTCTGTCATTCCCGGTCACCTCACAGGTCTGGTCTTTTCGGGAAGGTAGACGTGCATCACTGGAAAGAATGGATGTCTTCCCATCAAGCTGGGAAGACATCCATTCTGTCAGAGAGCTGAAAGGTGACTGAAGTGGAGTCCTTTTATTCATTCCCCGACAGGATGTGGGAGTGGCTTGGGTCACCAACGTTGCTTATTGGTAATAAATGGGGTTCGTGCTCAAGCGTTGGGTAACCAGCCAACAATGACATTCCTTACGGTTACAGAACGGACACTTGCCAAAGTCCTCCTCCCCACGGTTCAGTGTCACAATAGTGACGTGCTTCTAAGGGGAGATGGTTGGTGAAGAGTTTTGTAAAACCCGAAATTGCAGCTTGGATCGGGCATCGGTGACACAGACCGTGCCAATATTGACACAGTGAAGACATTTCGACAAGGTCTTGGGACACCACTGATTCAGAGCATAGGACACGACGTTTTTGGTGAGCATGCAACCATCCCGTGGTGGTGGAAAAGATTTTGGGGACGGGCTCTTTCCAAGACGAGGGAAGGAAACATCTCCCAAAAGCGGATACATGGGCATGAGACCTGGGATCGCGTGGCCTGGCATTTGGGCATGTGATCTGGGATTGCGTGGCGTGGCATCTGGGGAAGTATGTCTGCGGGAGCTTCTCCCCTTATCCGTATGGCTCCGTTTGGAATGCTTCTCCTCCTCTTTGGAACGGGATCGCTAGCAATGTGGATCCGTTCCCCGTTTGATGACCGAAGCGACCATGGTTTCGGCAACGGAGGATCCCGATCGTGAAGAAGTTGCCATGGATTTGATTGAACAGGGTTCTATAGAAGCAACAGATTCTGAACAGGGTGGCTCAGGTCGTGGAGATTCGACAACTGATTCAGCAGATTGTGACATGGGCCGTGGAGAAGACACAGAAATCGGATGTACAGATGAAAGAGGTGCTGAAAATCCTCTTCAAATAAGTCATCAAAATCCAAGAAAGAAGTCATAGTTCTCTTTTACTAACGAATAGCAAAGAATAAGGAGCCTGAGTGGAGTGGTTATATTTCAACCCAGCTCTCTAAAAAAATTCCAGGTTAGAAAAATTTTTCTCACCAGGCAAATTTTACTGAGAATAAAATTTTTTCTGTATAGCTGGCAAGTTTGTGTTGAGCTCAAAAAGTTTTCAGCTCCCCTAACACTGTTGTTTCAATTCTTTTCTTGCCACCAATCAATCTTGGTCATGCGGAATTTGAAACATTTATTCCAATTTGCATTTCCTATGCTCTCTGCCAGTCTTGGTCATGAGCATTCGAAACATTTATTCTATGTGGTATTTCTTATGCTCTCAGCCAGCGTCGGCACGAGGATGGGCCCCCAAAAATAGAAAGAATGTGCTAGTGACTTTTGTTACCCGCACATTCTTTCCATTTTTCTTCACGATGGACAGTTGTCTGAAGAGGGGGCACGTCGCATTCTGGATCTCGGCCCATCTTAAGCTTTTTCGTAAAACGCATGCCCACAGTTTGTTTTCACAGGGCCGTTGCATCACGAGCAAACAAATGGGACACTTCTCGGGTTTTCCAAACACGGCGTCTGGCAGGGAAGCGCTGTACAAACAGTCCAGCACCGTTCGTCCCCAGCTTCTGCCATTGACTCAGGTCTTGTGGTCTACACCAATTCCAGGACATGGCGGCCTTTCTATACAAGTTGGATTTGATGAGCTCGGTCCAGAGGTCTCACACAAAGGCCACGTGACCCTGTTCGGCCATCGTTTACACCACGGGATCTTTAGCAAGCACTAGTTCGTAAAAACGATACAGACTATACGTGTCCAACTGTCCCGTACTCCCATAGGGGCTGAAAAGATTGCATAACGCTTGAATGTCGTCTTTCAACGTCCAAAACGAATCCATCGATACGTGGCTGGGGAGGGTGTGTGCAAGCTTTTGAGATGGACGCGAAACTGGTTGAGAAACGCTCCAAGTTTAGTTTTTTATTAACGTCGCACTAGAAGCAACACGAGGGCTATTGGCGACGGACCTCGTAATTTTGAACCACGGTCAAGTGACGAGGACGACACCTGAGCTGGCACCCCCTCACTTAACCTCCACACCACGCCAACGGGAGGACTTTGGGCCCCGAACAGATTTAACGTGCATCAGCCCCGGCTTCACGGCGGGTTTTTAGCGGCCAAGGATCGAACCCGCAACTGAACGAAAACCGTCGGCTACGATTCCGAAACCATAACCACTAGGCTACCTCGGCCCACGAGAAACGCTCTAAGCTCTTCATAATCGGGACCTGGGTAACGCACCAAGAGTAAGGCAAAGAGGTATTCGTTTCGCACGATGAGCAGTAAAGGATACGCGTCTTCACTCAGAGCCTGCTTTTATAGGAGGCACAGGGTGGAAGTGGCGTCTGATGGGTACTTTTTCATGTACACGCGTCTCCAAGCATGAAACACATGTTATTGTTTCCCTGGGTCGTTCCCCATTTGTCTGTCATTCGACATGTTTCTTTCCAAAGTTGGCTGAAGCCCTGTGTTTTTCTCAAGCTTTTTTGGTACGTATAACACTTTTGTAAAAATGGATAATCTTTTACCACAACTGTCCTCACCATAGATGACTCATGATTAGACATTCATGCTAAACATGATTGACTAAATCAGAAAACATTTGAATAACACTAGTCAAGACTTTTTTCAGCCTGGTGTTTTTGGTCAACAAATCTTCACGTTCAGTTTTGAACATGTCTCCTTCGGTTTTTAACATATTTTGTTCCGTTTTCCACTCGTATTCTTTTATTTTCAATACATCCTTTTCCATTTTCAATTCATTTTCTTAGGCTTTCCACTCGATTTCTTTGGTTTTCAACATGTCTCTTTCCATTTTTATCGCGTCTCTTTCGGCCTTTCGTTCGGTCATTTTGTATTTCCAGAGAGCCTCCTGAGCCATTTCCGTCTCCTTGATTTGATTCATGGCTTTTTGTTGTTTAGGGAACAAAACATAGGGTTCGCCAGGAATGCGTTGAAACGACCAGCTCACATCCTGCTCCGCACCTCCTGTTTTCAAATACAGTTTATTGCCTCCGTAAAAAGGTCAAATACAGAGGAGTGTGTTCTTCGGTGGGTTCGGCTGCTCACTACAACACCCTGGGGTAGTGAGACCGAGCCCTCTTCCAGAAGGAAGTAACAGGAGCCGGGCAGAGCTGGATAGGCCAGCACCTGTATACTACGTTCGGGTTGGCATTCTACCACAGAACCCATGGTTTTGTGTACGAGACAGGTGAGATAAAAAAAAATTGCGGCAAATTTGCCTCGTCACACACAGTAATCAGGAACAAACAGGGACCAAATATTTTAAAAATCAACATACATTCTTACTGAGTTGCGAGACAAATTTCCAGGCCCAAAACATGTTACCTCCATTCCCCGCTTAACGTTATTGGTACTCAAGGCGTGGTTACCGGCACGCAACCAATAACACATACTTCACCCACCCACACGGTGTGTCCTCGGTTTGATGGGCCACCCGTGGCTTCCAATCGGCTGCTTCTTTCGGCATGACTTGTCCATATAGCGCTTATTTCTCAAAGAAGGAAGGAGAATAACACATCCAATACAAAAAAATAATAGAAAATTTAAGAGAGAAAAGAAACCTACAGGGAGGGATTCTTTTGGCAAAAAAAAATTACATTTTACTCGCCACAAGAAAGAGCATATCTTACTAACCCTCAATGAGGGTCCCGTTTTTCGGGTTCGCTCGATGCCACAGCACTTGTGGCATTCCATCTTTCCACACGACTACCTTTTTCTTGTATCTATATTTTACATAAATTTTAGTTAATCTGAGAAAAGTTTTGCTTTCAGCCTCTCAACATGAGGGTTCAGTTTCTTGAAGTGGTCGTGGACTCGTGGCCGGCGGTTTTCATCACTTTTAAAAAAACTTTATTTTTTTGACACATATCAGGCCACAATAGCTATCTATTATTCGATTAATAACAAATCAGACCTTCTGAAATATATCGCTGAATCTTAACAATTATGTTACAAGTTCCAAAGGAGAGTGAAGTTTATCGGAGCAAGAGCCAGATATGGCCATTCTGCGCCAAACAAGGTAAATATGTGATCTAGAAGTTAAGACAATGAAAATAGATTGGTCGACGAGAAGGTTCAAGTGAGTAAGAAAAAATTTTTAGCGCAAGAGCCAGATATGGCTTTGATGTGCCAAACAAGATTGAACTGTGGTCTAGACGGGAAGAAATTGAAGAAAAGACTTAAATTGGCTGACAAGAAGGAGGGTCTAAAGTAGAGAAGGATTGCCAGGGTATCCCGGGGCCATGTGACTCGTTTTTACCAAATACAGTAAACCCCATGGTAAATAAAAAGATCACTAGAGCACCTCGGGTCCAGGATGCTCGTACTTACGTAAAGAAGGTAATTCCCTGAGGTCCGCTAATATAATCCCCACGGGAAGGCAGGGTACCCGGCTATTCCCCCAGACGCTGGGTACCCATTTTAGCCTCTTAGGACATGCATGGGCTACAGTGGGACTATTCTGTCATTCTCAGTCCTACAAGCTCCAAAAAGTTGATAATTTATTCCTGCATTACATATAATTTATCTAGCTTTAATTTCAGTAAAATTTTTTAATCATATCGTTTGTATTTGAAGAGACTATTTTTGCACGGCCCTGCACAAAGAAAGCACACACCATACCCTAGCAGATGGACTGTATATATCTTTAGTTTAGTTTTTATTAACGTCGCACTAGAAGCAACACGAGGGCTATTGGCGACGGACCTCGTAATTTTGAACCACGGTAAAGTGACGAGGGCGACACCTGAGCTGGCACCCCCCTCTTCTAACATCCACACCACGCCAACGGGAGGACTTTGGGCCCCGAACAGATTTAACGTGCATCAGCCCCGGCTACACTGTGGGTCTTTGGCCGCCAAGGATCGAACCCGCGACAGAACGAAAACCGTCGGCCGCTAGTCCACGACCTTGACCACTAGGCTATCGCGGCCCTGTATAGATCTTTATCAATGCACGTTGCCACATATGTACGAAATATAAAAACAGAGGGACCATCTGGCATTGAATTTACACAGAAGAAAAGGGGTGCCAACATCCAATTCGACAACACAATCACAATAAATACTGTACATTTAATAAAATTTACTAGATTGAAAGAGTAATAAGAAATTAAAATTTTAAGTTGGCATAGGCAGCAAACACACGCGAGAAATTACGCGCTTACATTCACCCCTCTCAGTCTTTACCTTCACTACTCTAACTGGATTATCACTTCCACTGCATAACTCCGTGATTCTACTCAAAGGCCATCTAAAAGGAGGCATGTTATCTTTGATAAGAACAACCATATCACTCATCCTTACCTTTTCCTTATGAAATTGCCATTTTTTGCACTGCTGTAACTCACTTAGGTAGCCACGGTGCCATTTATTCCAAATGAGCTGCACTAATCTGGTTACTCGTTCAGATCAGTTAAATTAGGTTCAATTATGGAATTTATTGGCCCACTATTAAAAAACGTGCGGGGGTTAGGACATTTACATAGTCAATATTGCTCGTTAAAGGACATAGGGTCTGGAATTTAAGATTCCTTCTATTTGGATCCAAACAGTTAGAAATTCCTCATAAGTCGGATTGGACCTGCTCACAACTCTCTTAAGATGGTACTTTACCGATTTTACAGCAACTTCCCATAAACCACCAAAGGAAGGCGCTATGTGCAGAATTAATTTCCATTCAATTCCTTTAGTAAACAAGAAACCCGAAAGTTTCTCACCAGGCGTTTTAATAAATTTCAGAAGTCTCCTAATCTCCTGATTTGCACCAACAAAGTTTTTATCATTGTCAGAGTAATTTTGCACACTTACCTCGACAATCAAAGAATTTCTTTAGAGCTTCAATAAATGAGTCAGATGCGAGGTCCGACACAATCTCAATGTGAATAGCTTTAGATATAAAACAAATATACAAATAGATTTAATGCACAATACCTTTTCTTTGATTACGATTTCTAATCATAAATGGTCCGCAAAATATACACCGGAGCAATTAAAGGGGTAATCTGGAACCACTGTCTCGGGGTAAGCTACCCATTAATTGAGATATAGCTATTGGCCAGTCCTTAAAGCAAACTACACAATTATGTATTACCTTTCTGCATAAACACCGTCAGTGTATAGGCCAAAATTTCAATCTCACACAATGCAGAAAGGAAGAAGCACCAACATGAAAATTTTGCCTATAAAAATGAGTAATTATCTGATGAGTCAATTTGTGATTAATAGGCAAAATTGCCGGATATTTGGCAACATAGGGCAATTCCAAATTACTCAAGCGTCCTTCCGCTCTCAAAATCTCATCCTCATCAAGAAAAGGGATTTAAGGCTTTGAACTTACTATTTGACACTATACCTTTTTGTGCTTGAATCTCTGCTAAAAAGATCTACACTTGGACCATCCGTATCAATTTAGTTTTAGCCGGTTCCATCTCTGAAGCACAAAGAGGGCCAGACACTATAACAGACTTTTTCACATTTATAAATCTTAATATATAACTAATAATACGAAGAATTTTTACATACTTATTACTGATACTCAACAAATCAGACAAAAGAGAATGTTGACAATTTGCCAAAGCACTGAAACTAGGCAGAGGTATTTCAGACGTCACATTAGCCTTTAATTCAATAAATTACTCGTTCTCATTCAGAAGGACAGAGTCGTATAGCACACCTGATAACTTACCTTGCTCAAGAAACGGTGGGATCCTCCACCGCAGGTCTGACTCAGAAAGTTAACGAGAGCGTAACCCACGCGAAACAAGATCAGCAGGATTTAGATGCGATGATACATGGGTCCAAATACATTTTTCTGTCAATCTGTTTATCTTTGAGACGCGGTTAGCTATGAAGGTCTTCAACTGATTCGCCGGTGTGTTTAACCACTCCAATGTGATCATTGAATGGGTCTGAAGCACAATGTAACAAATCACTTTTATACAGGATCGTATTTTCTGTATAAGCTGAGCCAGAAGAACACAGGCACACAGCTCCAATCACGGTATTGTAATTACTCGATTTGATACAACATGCGACTTATTAGTCAGAATGGTCACCCCTGCACTATCGTTTTGCTAGAAGCACTGTAGATAGATAAAAGCTCCGTAGGCGGTCTGAGAGGCATCTGAGAATCTTTGAAGGACAATTCTTAACCAGGCATAGGTCAGGATAAATCGATTTATCTTAACGTTCTCGATGCATTTGAAGGTCATCACAAACTCCCTCCACTCTTCGGCTATTGGATCGGTCAATACGTCCTCTCAATCGAGCTTCTGCTGCCATAGCCGCTGTAGAAGGATATTTGCCTTAGTCAGCACAGAACCTAAGAAACCCAGAGGGTCATAAAGTCTCACTAGAACACTAAGTTCTTCCCGCTTGGTATACAATGGTTTACTCACACAAATGGAGGAAATTGGAGGTAAACTTGGAAATTTCTTTAATTTTAATAAACTTAGGAATGCGGAATTCATTTTCATTCTCATTAATGTGTCTTGTCATTGGGTTTTATTAGTGGCTAAGTTAAATATCAAGAAATTATATTTATATGGTTCTGTATGGAAATAAAAGTAGGTATACTAAATTAATAGATTTAAGGAGAACATTAAATACTTCATTATGTGAAGAACAAGATATGCATATTTCATATCCTGTTCATCTGAAGCAAACTGATATCATGAACTGTGGTGTTTTTATATCATTCTTTACGAATAGGGTATTAAACAGAGAAAATGATAATTTTGATAAACATGAATTTATAAGGTATGTGTTTGATTCTATCGCAGGTAAATGTTAAAATACACTCTATAATAATAATAATAATAATAAAAAAAAAAAACGGCACACCAAGAAAGAGTTGCTCGATTGTAATGAAATCTTGTTTGCAAAGACATTTGAACCGAACATGCAAATGATTAAGATTTGATGTCCAATGAATTATATAGCGGGAGCTACAGCGTATCGGAACTGCGCACTCAGCAGGTGTATATAAGAAGTGATTCTCAATCTGATGGTTAAATTTTCTGTTGCATTACGGTTTAGGATACCCTTCAACGACTGAAAAAATACCTCGTCCCAGGATTCGAGCTCATTACGAGCAACTATCAGAGTTTGAAAGAGGTCGCATCATTGAATTGAAAGAGGCAGTTTGGACCAATCGGAGAATCGCTCGCCATATGGGAAGAAGCGATGCGGGTGTTTGGAGATGCTGGAAAGAATGGGAGGACAATGACAGATTTCAGCGTCGTGATGGTAACAGTCAACCTAGGGCCGCAGCAGATCGAGAGGACAGAGTGATTATCAGATCAGCTGACACAGCCCTTGATTCATCGTTATCAGCCATCTGACGTGCGATCCGCACACGAATGTCCACCATGACCATTCACAGACGGCTGATAGAGCGAAATCTACGCTACCTGCCACTCATGCCTGCACACTGTCGAGCCAGATTTCAGTGGCGCTTGGTTCGATCAGCTGACGAAGAAGACCACCTTCGAATGAAGCTGACTGAGGATTTATAGAGTTTAGCAACGAATCCCGCTTCCTACTGTGTCCTGAAGATCATTGAAGACATATTTGGAGACGCCCAGGGCAGCGTGCCGATCCTGCTTTCACTATTGCACGCCACACAGGCCCTCAACCAGGAGTTATGATCTTGGGTGTCATTTTCCTTGATAGCCCTTTGGTCGTCATTAGAGGCATACTTACAGCACAGTGGTACGTCGACGACATTCTGAGACCTGTTTTGTTACCGTTCCTTTTGCAATACCCTGGCCTTATTTTTCAACAAGATAATACCATACCACATGCAGCACATGTTGCTATGAACTGTCTTACAACTTGTCAAACACTTCCTTGGCCAGCCAGATCTCTCTCCAATCGAGCATGTCTGGGATATGATGGGAAGGCGAATGTATCTACCAGGGAATGTTGATGCCCTACAATTGGAGCAAATTTGATAAGAAATACCGCTGGAGACCATCAGGGAGCTTTATCCCTTTATGCCACGTCGTATGGCTGCTTGCATCCAGGCTGGAGGTGGGTCAACACCTTATTGAGATCGTTACTTTTTAACTATGTAACTCTGAAATAAATCATTCATTTTTTTCTGAAATTTTAATAATTTTCTATTCTGTACATAATTTTCCTATCCGCCAATTTTTGTCTCCATCTGACCCCTCTTTCTTTGTTGCATCTTTTTTTTTTTGTTATAGAGTGTAATATCGAGTATATTATATCAGATGATATTATTGCTTGTTATCAATGCAAGTAGAATTATATATACTTGGTAAATTTATTCATGTAGCTTTTAATTATTTAAATACTATATAAAATGAATACTGTAATTCTGTTTCATTTGTAAACCATTAAAAATTCGTTATTTTGTGTAGTAAAATTAATTGTATGAATTTTAAAGTGTAAAAGAATATATATCTACTGGGGAACCTGCCTTTCCTGTTGAAAAAAGGGTCAATGCGTTCACTATACATCCTAGGTGACGATGAAAGTGGTGAAGATAAACCAAGTATTCATATGATGTATTACTTTAGGGAAAATGCTTTTAATTGCTCTTATTTTCCAGGCAATTATCTAATTTATAATGTGTGTCAATCAACCGAGTGCTCAATCTTGAATATCGGAAGTTTTTGAAACGAAGAGAATGGTAGATGGGATTTCCATCTGTATTATAATTGCATCACAGTTGTGAAAGACTTTCTGAAGCATTAAATTTGTAAGAAATAAGAGGTATGTTAAGTTTTTATGTGAAAAATATAATGTAACGGATCCCTCTCTATACAGTATGAAATGTAATTATTATAGTTGTATATTAAATGTTATTACAGAAACGATATATATGTATATGTTAGGTAAATGGTAAAATCAGGAATACCGAGTAGTAAATTCTTTTCCTCAAGGAGGAAAATTACAGATTTAAAAGAAATACAGGTAGTAGTTTTCTTAATTACATCATATGCAGTGTTGCTCGTATTTGATATAATAAAAGATGAAAGTAGAAAACTCAATACAGTGCGCATTCGCATTATTCTTTCGTGCGCATTTCCTCCCTCAATATATCAATAAGTTGATCGTTTATGGTAACTAAAACATGTATCACAATAACTTCTGATACCTTTAACTTATTAAATAGTTACTGATTGCTAATATTTGAGAACCCATAGTATTGATAAATCATAAAATTTACTTATTTTACTGTTTTGAGCACATAATGGGGCTGATATACGTTAAATTTGTAGAAACTCCTAGTCTTCTCCCTCATCTCTTGGTGGGGAAGTTTGGAGGAGGAGGTTCCTGACAAGTGTTGTCCGCGTTACTTAACACAGACTAAAAATTACGAGATTTGTCGTCAATAGCCTTCATGTTGTTTCTGAGTACGACGTTAATGAACAATCATTAAATCAATTAGTAGTACACGAAGAGGAAAAAATTGAAATTACCGTTTTTATCTAAGTTATTTCTATTTGAGTGTAGGGACAGTAAAAAGGTGCTTCAAGTTGCTTTCTCTTCCAATTTCTAAGAAATAACAAACATTAAATATTACATTTAAATAATAGGTACAAATAAGCAAGTTACTATTTGATTTTTAGAGCTGTTACAGAAACGTTCAATAAAAAATATCACTTCGCATTTTTAACAATTAACTGCACAAATCATGGTATTTTTTCTTTATTACTCTATCCTTCATTTAAAGAGAAAGCTCAAATATCAAGATTCTATTCATGTTCATCAAATTGTAATAATAGTTGATTTCAGCTTAAAATATATTCAAATTTATTTTTTATCGTTTCTTTCAAAAGTCACTCCACCAAACATTTAAATAAAAAATAAAACGTTTCAGATTAACGTTCTTTTGTCAAAATGGCAAGCAAAATTCTTGCGACATCGGGCTATTTGCGATTTTTTCTTCATTAACCTTGGGGACTTTAATTAAGATTTATTGCACAATCTTCCGAACCAAAATGAAACTTGATTATTCTAATCAAAGGCGGGCAGAAATAAAGTGAAGTGAGCTATAGGAGAGTATATAAGCAAAGGGAAATTTTGAGGATAGAGGTCGAATGGCAATAGCACTGAGTATATGCCTTACAGGCGGTGGACGATATCAAGAGTTGCTACGGGCAATAGTGATCGTAGTGGAGTCAAGAAACCAAGTCAACCTTACCTCAGCTGGAGTGATATTGGTAAGGCACTATTAATTCGATATTAGTTGAATGGATAAATCTAACAGGGTGTATTTAGGAGAGCACATATCCCTCAAACATTATACTGCAAGGCTATCAAATAAATAATTGTGGGATTTGTCTAGCATCTCTTTTTGTATGGTTACTTTTAGTATTAGTTATATTTAATTGACTTATGACACAAGAGTCGGGTAGAAGTGCAGCGTCATAATGGTACCCAACCGTTCCCACCCCTCGAGTAGGAATGGCCGTGTTCCCCATACAATTTATTAATGGATCAGGGAGCGTAACTGACTTTTTAGCTAGCTTGGATGATAACATGCAGTATTAAGGAATTCAAGAGGCCCTTCAACCAGCATATTTGAGGAATCATTTCACATATCGTCTCGGGAGTGGTACTCGGTGATATGTGAAAATCTAGTTAGAGATAGAGAAGGGGGTATCGAACATTTAAAAAAAGCCCATCAATACGCTTTCCCTGCAGTCCGAGATCGCACAGAACTTGAAGCTGAGTACTACGGTTCGAGGCAAAGGGTTAGACAATCGCCAACAGCATTTATTTTACGAATGTTTAAAGTTGCTCAATTGCAGAATTTTGTGGTCACAGAAGTAACAATAGTTCACAACATAATGAACCGCTTAGCTCCAAATGTACTGGATTGTGTTGATCTTGGGAATCCCACTACAAAATCACAACTTTTAGAAATAGCGACAACATACGAGTCGCGTCATGCATCTTATAACCCAACACTCAGGCAGGAGCAATATCAACGCCCGAGGTATTTGCAACAGAGTAACAATGGATCAAATTTTGATAGACGACGCTCACCAGATAGAACACATGATAGGCGGCCGCCCTATAATAGTGTATACCAACAACAAGGAAATAGATATATTTATCTTCAGGGTCGTGCCAACAAAACCACAGATGGTTAAACTAATAGGCGATCGAATAACAGGAGGTTTTCGATCGCGTGGTTGTCAAAATCCTCCTACAAGTATTCATGCTATTAAAGTACGTCCCATAAATATTCCGCATATCCCTATAGTCTTGCAAGACACGTTTATAACGGCATTATAGGATTAGGTGTTGAAAAATAGTTTGGGTCGCTTGAATTCTCTGATCGTTATTTTTATTTTATCAAAATGCTCCAGCCTCAAACTTCGCCGTATTTACGGCTCAAGGATCAACATGTAAAACCCTAGGGCGCGTAACCTTATCCGTTTATATTAGAAATTTCAAGAAAGATTGGCAGTTTCACGTAGTGAAAGGCTTACAATACTCTTGCATTCTTGGCGTGGATTTTATGTGGGCTTCTAAAATTACTCTGGTTTTTGAGACAAGCACTTAAGCTATCCCTGATGATGAGATACGGTAGAGTAAAAATAAGGTAGAGAAACCGGTCGAAATAGACATAGAACGCACAAAATTACAAAAATCAGCAGCAGCAGTAGCTCTTCAAGAAGTACTTTGATTTATTGTCGGATCAACCAGGTTTTACTCATGCACTTTATCACGAAATTGATACCGGAGACCATCCTCCAGTACGTCCCGACCTTACAGTTATGACAGAGTTAAAGAGCACATAATAGACCATATTCAAAGAATGCTGGAAGAAGGAATTATTATGCCCATTCAGTCCCCCTCCGTAGTATTATGTAGAAAGAAAAATGACAAGCCCTTCAATTCTCCTGACGCGTATAGGTTTGCAATAGATTACCGAAAGCTCAATGCTATCACTAAGTACCCTAAGTACCCCTTGCCAATAATTGACGACTTGTTGATGAACATCCAACAAAATTGTATAATGTCCACGTTAGACCTCAAGTCAGGGTATTTTCAATTAGCTATCAATCCACGAGACATTCCTAAAACGGAGTTTGTAAACAAAAAGGGAACGTACGCCTTCAAAAGAATGCCTTTCGGATTATCGGGAAGTGCACCCACTTTTCAGCGAGCAATGGATATCATACTAAAGCCAGTGATTGGAAAATTTGTTTATGTTTAAATAGATGATGTCATTATTACTTCGAGGTCTTACAGATCATGTCTACTACCTGGAGATAGTTTTCCAGTTGTTGCAGGACGCGGGGTTGACTTTAAATGCTGAGAAATGTCAATTCCGTCAAGAAGAATTGAAATTTTGTAGTGAGCTCCAATGTATTTTGATATGAACCAGCACGCAAATGAATTTCTGCTGGCCGCTAAGTCGCTTGAGGATTTCAAGCGGGGATTAGTCAGGAAAAGTCCAGCCGAAAAAATATATAGAGAATTGCTCTGTACGGTCTCTCTCTCAAAATTGAATTTAAATATATATGTTTGTTTTTTTTATTTTAAGTAACTATCCTACCGGCTATTTTCATAATGGTAATCCTTTTTTTAAAATATTTTAACTAGTACTTATTTAATTATGTTTCAAAGACAGTAGAAGAGCCAATTTCATGTATAATTTATTTTATTGTATCGGAGGGAGAGACCATTTCCTCATGGTGAGAATTACTGAACTCCGCCGTTGGATAAATATTATGAGAGCAAGAGTGTAAAAGCAAGATAGGGTTTTTCACTGTGTTTTTGGTTATATAGCAGGGATCTTTCACAATAAATGTCATACACATGTGGTATGAATGTAGGGATTTCAAGGGAATTTAAGTGTAGACCTAAAGTCAAATAGGGATAACCTCTACAGGTATGAAGTCTGGGAACAGCATTGTCGGCGAATTTTTAAGAACGCGTAATTGCATAGATTAAAGTTAAAAAGGAATGATATCAAGAAATAAGAATGAACGCTTTTTTCTTTTAAATAAGAGAATGGGAAAAATTAGGAATTTAAATTATTATTATGAGAAACTAATATGAATTAAAGTTGAATCATTACACACACATACACAGTTATATATATATATATATATATATATATATATATATATATATATATTGTACACCCCTTGTAACCAAATCTTTCCAAATCTCCAGAAATTCCTTCATTTCGTTTACTTCCAAATTCCTTCAAATTTAGCCTCAATTTCTGTAGAATTTCTCCTCATAGATGCATTTTTTCGCAAAAAATATTTGAATTTTTTCTTCCTCGAGTTTCATCTGCATTCGGTTTTGTTTCTGCTGAGAAGCTGTAAACCAGAGTTGTTTCGATTGAGGCAGAAGATGTTACACTTTTCTGTTTTTCATCTATAATACAAGAATTGATCGAATGAGTACACGAGGTATAAAACGAAATATTGCAGACGAGGCAATCCGAGCTAATTACTAGGCACACCATTCTTTGATCCCATTTTATAAACGCAAAAATCTGATCTAATCTCATTAAATTTTAAAATAACAAAAATAATAATAAAAAATT
>BMAW01073903.1:273002-323661 GCA_019974015.1 Nephila pilipes
TATATATATATATATATATATATATATATATATATATATATAAATTTTTTATTATTATTTTTAATTGTTATTTTAAAAAAATGAGATTAGATACAATTTTGCGTTTATAAATGGGATCAAAGAAATTGTACTAGTAATTAGCTACGATTGCCTCGTCTGACAAATTTCGTTTATACCTAGTACTCATTCGATCAATTCTTATATTATAGATGAAAAACAGGAAAGTGTAACATCTTCTGCCTCAATCCGAAACAACTCTGGTTTACAACTTCCTGTGAGAAACAAAACCGAATACGAGATGAAACTCGAGGAAGAAAGATTCAAATATTTTTGCGAAAAATGCATCTATGAGGAGAAATTCTATGAAATTGAGGCTAAATTTGAAGATTTGGAAGTAACGAAATGAAGGAATTTCTGGAGATTTGGAAGATTTTGGTTACATTTGGTTTGGAAAGTTTGGTACAATTACGCCAAGAGTCACATAGGTGAAAAATTTTTCGAGAATCATTTTCCTCTTAAAAAATTGATCAAACATACATGATAATTTTTTTAGAAGTTTCTTTTTAATTATTACATAATTTATCCAGTGTTGGAATTTATAAATTATTTTTTCAGTGTTGGAATTATTAAATTATTTTTAAATTTTATTATTAAATTTTTATAAAATGATTCTAAATTTTAAGAGATTTGCGAGTCCATTCATTGGATAAATATCTGCTCCCTTTGCGTAGAACCATATTCCTATTAAGCTCGAGAGGAAGATTGTATTCTCCAAATGTTCTTTTTCTACATTTTGCATTCCCCAACCACGTTCGTAAACCGTGTGATTGCTTGAGGCAATGTTTATTTGAAAGACTGTGGTATCTATTTGATAGCCCGAGATTCCAACAATTAAAAAGGAACTCGTCATTCCGTTTATTACTGACACTGATTCTCTCAAGTGCGTGAGGGAGAGAAACTAGAAATTTATGATTGATGCGACTTATTCGTACGTTCAAAAATTGTTGGAGATTCGAAGAACCTGTAACGATTGTTCAACTTGTGAAAATTGCAAATGGGCCACCGGTATCGTGAGTATGACCAGAGAATAATATTGTATTTTTCGGGGGGGGGGGAACCTTTTTTTGCAAAAAAAAAAAAGTTTTTTCCCCCTCTATGTAAAGATTCCCCCGATTTCATTTCCAATCTCGGACCTGTACTTTGTGACGAAAAACAACCTTTGACTAATTTTGCACTACCATGGTGACGAAAAAACAATAAGCGTTGGACCAAGATAAAAAATCTAAAATACAAATTGTCGGCCGTATGGTATAAATACGACTCCTAGTATATAGTTTTCGTTCATTCTGCTCCTCGTCGTTCCAGCTTCCAATTTAAAATTTGTTCCAGTTTCCAGTTTGAGATTTGATCCAGCTTCCAGTCTGAAATTTCCTTCAGCTTCCAGTGCTTTTTCCTCTCGAATCAAAATGTCCTTCATCGATCTCAGACAAGTCACTTTCGTTGCCTACGCCAACAAAAACTTTTTCATAAGACGAGTTTTTTCCCGTCTTAGTGTCTTTGGTTTACATATCGACCTATTCCTCGTGCATCATGACAGTCGAAACCACCGGATTGAGATTTACGAAAAGAAACGAACATTCGAATCGATATTTGACTGAAAACAGGAGCGGAATTCCTATTCCATTCAAGGGAGAACGTACACTGGAGGAGATGAAAAGATTCATCCGGAGCATGTACAGATTGAAATACCAGGGGAGAAGGCTGCTGGTGGCAGTTTTGGGAATCGAGCAAGAGAAATTCTTCAATGAATGTGGAATTCTTGCAGCGGATTTACATAAATTAGAGGGACGTTATCCAGAGTTTGAATACGATCGACCTCTTTTGCAACCAGTCGATTCGAGTTCACCTGGACGATTAAAAGTGTTCAAGGAGAATCGGGCTCGCTTTTGCGAAATTTGTCAGAGCAAGGCAAGAACTGGAAACGTTGTACGAGGAGATCAAAGAAGAAGATGGAAATGTTGACGAAATGAGAAGAGTTGCTAGAAAATTGGTAAAAAGACCAGTTATTGAAATTAACTTTAAACAAGCCAGAGAAAATGGCGAAAAGGTTTCTTTTGGATGTAAAGGACAAAAAATTGTGTTGGATTTTTCTATAATATTGTAAACTTTTTCCAGTTATTATAAATATTATAAATAAATAAAAAAAATATTTAAATTTTGAATTTGTAGTGTTTTTTTCCCCCAAAAAGCTCATAATTTCGAAATGAACATGTTTAATTTAAACTTTAAAGTAAACTTGTAATAATTTTCAAAAAGGAATGTTAATTTCCAATCTCAGAGTTGAATTTGTAATATTTTTTAAGAGACCAACCTTGGAAATGAAAATGATTTTCCTTTTCAATTAAAATTCGAGAAAGACATTTACCGATAAGTTTGTGAATCGCAATTCAATCCAATAAAATTGCGGTTGGGGTCCGGTGCTCAACTTTATTTTTGACCGACTGTATTTAAAATAATGAATTCTTTATATCAATTTCAAGCTCTGCTACATAATAAAATTAATATATATTTTGTGCTGATAGTATTTTAAAGTAAAAGCATTTTCTCATAAAAAAGTTTCAAATACCATTATTCCTTTCACTACCGGAGGGAGAAAAAAGAAGTGCTTCCCTGGGCCCGCGGCTTCTTACCGCGGAGTGTCACGCTGTGCCCAGACGATTTTAGATATTAAGCCTAATTTGCGAAAAAAAATTCCTTTAAAATCAGCTATTCGTTAGAATATTTTGCTTTTTACATATATTACTTAAAATGCATTAAACTTAATATATACGAAAGAAAAAAAAAGATTTAATCGAAAATTTAATGTTTTATACATGAAAATCATATCTTTTACGAAAATGCAAAATATACTTACATTTGTTACATAAATTTCATGGTGAAATGATGTACCATTATATGAAATATTAAGAGATATGAAATGAATCTTATTTTGCTGTACGATATTTTCATAAAAAAAAATTCTTCAATGCATAGTCCATCGTCAAGTGTCTTACACACATACTTTGTCAACTTTTGACGTTTCACGCAAGATTTTGAGCAAAGGGCACATCTTTTTCATCCTCCCCCCCCCTTTAATGGCTATGTACAGATTTTGATTTTTTCGCTAACATCACTGTCAGATTCATTCATTAATTCGCTTCAGTATCAGATAAATACTTTTTTTTCGTCATGACTGTCGTTACAAATAAAAACCGACCGAATGAAACGAACTGCTGAAAGCCTCTGCTACCAAAAGTCTAACCCCTATAAACATCCATAAATTTTCATTCGAACTTCTAAGAAGCAAACAAGGAAAAAAAAGCAAACTGAAAGCAAGTGCACCCCTTAAATCATGTCATTACATTTAAAGAGCCGCTCCGCAACACGTGCTTTTAACAATTACCCCCTCCTGTTAGCCAGAAGTGAAATCCAAGCCCACATCACCAAGGTCAACACTCCAAATAAGCTATCTATATAGATTTCGCGGTATTGTAACGCCATATAGTAACATTAAAAAAAATCAAATAAAACGTTCTCCTCAAGCGTATCTCTATTGATACGCTGGGCACAGGAGAGGAAACGCGAGCGTATCGCATTTGGTACGCTGGGCACAGGAGAGTATATGCGAATGTATCGCATTTGATACGTTAGGAGTGAACGGGTTAAACCTTTTAAAATTAATGTTCTGTAAAAAATTGAATTACTTATATCAATTTTTCGAGCTCCACTACATTATATAATTCTAACATGTATTTTGCTTAGATAGTCTTTTTTTCAAAAAATTCATTCTCTTATAAAAAAAAGTTTTAAATACAATTAATTATTTTTTTAATTGTATTTAAAACTTTATCTCATGAAATGATATGATCATTCATGAATAATCTTTATTTATCTCATGAACAATCTTTATTTATCTCATGAATAATCTTTATTTAAAAAAATGCTTTATCTCATGAAAAGGTGTTCCAAATACAATTATATATTTAGTAATTGACAATATTTAAAAAATAAATTCTCTCATAAAAAGTTCCAAATACAATTATATATTTTGTATTAATTGCATTATTGAAAAAATAATTCTTTACGCTACAGACACAGTTTCGAGTTCTGCCACAATAATTTTTTTAAATACGATTATATCCTATGTATTAATTGTACTTTTAAAAAAATACATTCTTTATACCTTTTTTGAGCTCTCGTTTTGCTTTTTTTTTTTTTTTTTTTTTTTTTTAAATTTCAATTATCTTAGAAGAATATTTAAATTGCTGTTAAAGAAATTTAAAAAATTAAGAGATTTTATGCTCTAGACAGGAGGTGGTATGCCATGTACTCAGATATTTACTAGATTTCATTTTATACAGAAATTACAGTATTATTATTTGAAGGGGTTGATAATTAATAAAGTAATAAAAATATATTATTTAATCATAATAGAAATCCACAGAGATGATCAGTTTGTGATCATGACCTCGAAGTACAGTAGTGTTCTTTTTCTTTCCCATTAGGTTTACCGTCTGTGGTAAACACGGGTGACATGTTCCCGGGATAGGCTAGCGATCTTTCATTATTTTCGACTCTCTTTCTTGTGTCAACCAATTTTTCTTTCTTCCATTTTCAAACATCCAGATCAAAGTTTCATTTTGTTTGGTGCAACATTGCTGTATCTAGCTTTGGCGCCATAAGACTTCCCCATCTCTCACTTATCAATTTGTGAAAATAGTATCGAAAATATAAACTGAATTTTTTACAAGTGAGATTTTACTTTTTCTTTATTCTTCTTTATTTTATTGTAATAATTTTAAAGTAACTACTACTTTTACTTTATAACTGTTCAAATACGAAATTAAAATAGGAAAAAAAAAAAAAAATTGAAAAACTGATTACGTTTAAAAATTTATTTCAATGAAAAATCCATAAATTTACTTCATTTAATTTTGAGGGATTTTAAAAAAAAATATTAAATTTCTTTCCATTCTTGCCTATTATTACTTTCTTTAATTCCTATGAATAGAATTACACATGTATCGTAAAGTTTTACAAATTGCATTTCTCAGTGACTCTTACTATCTTTCTTTCTATTCTTTGTAAATTGTGTGTTTTTTTTTTAAAATTTGAATATATATCAAATTTGAAAAGGACGTATTTAAGTAAACATTTCGCAACATGGGATTTATTATTTTCTTGGATAGTTTTATTAATTTTTCATCTCGCTGAATTCAAGTTAACAATATTTGAATCAACGTCACTTGACTGTGAATGTAATCTGTGTATACTGCTTCTTACGGATGACATTATATAGGATTAATTCTGAGAATTTTAAAAGCATTTTTTTCCAAAAATTAACACACAAAATTCAGATTCGTGTTTATGTTTTCTCAATTTTTATTGTTGCAATCAAGGACATTTTTAACTATTTTATAACTATTAAAACTTATTAAGAATTTTTACTTTCAGTTTTTTAATTAATAGATTACAGATAATTTAAGTTTAACCAAGAATTTTTTTTTTGTTGTTGTTGTAAAAGATGGTTAAAAATCAGTCAAATATCTGTAGAGAAAAATGTTAATGTTCTCTTCAAATACAAATTATTTCATTAAACATTTTGTAGATGTCAAAACTTGATGAATGATACGTAATGCAGAAATAACTTATCAACTTGTTTGGAATTCTTAAAATAACTGTTAAAAATCAGCAGTACATTTTCAAAGGGCGGCTTGCTTTTTTATTGATCAAACAAAAGATAAGTATTATAGAATGATCTGTGACAAAAAAAAGTTCAAACGCTTTTCCATTGTATCGTATCTAGCTATAAACAGTTTCTTACACTTAAACTGTTATAAACTTATTTTAAGAATATTTGTAGTTAAATATCTATTTTTTTTTATTTCCATCTTTCTTATTTTTTCATTACTATTAATATTAAATGATGTCAAAGTTTGATACTGTCATGGAAAGGTTTTGCTGAAACGAATGTTTATCATGTAACATAAGTATATTTATTACCTTAACAGAGTTTCTTTACCCATATTACTCATTATATTTCTCTAATGATCAATGAGGCAAAATTACAATTGATACACACACTTTTCAATTGTTAATTGTAAAAAGGAGAAATTAATTTGTAAAAAGAGCCAAAATGAAACATGAATAAGTGCCGAATCTTTAGATTTTAAAATGGGGAGTCTTTTTTCACTAGGTTGAAGATTTCCCGCTACAAAATCCTCATTTCTAGTAAAAAGTTGATCGTCAAGGTGCTGTCCTTGAGAGGAACCAGCTTGTAGCACATGCTCAAGACGATCCGTGGGATAACTCTCTGCATTGTAATACACTGTTTTTTTTTTCTTGATATTCACCAGTTTTCTTGCTATCTTGTTTTCTGAAAAGTGTTGTCTGCTAAATTGTAATGTATAGCACATACAACCATATCAATGATTTGGAACATACCCTTTTAAATTGTAATAAATATACCTCCCAAAGAAATCATCTCTGGAATACGTTCAAGACAAAGCCATAACACAATATTACTTTCAAAGAACTTCTGGAAATAATAGAAACTAATAAACACAAGTGCTGAGAATATTCTTGCAGAAACTAAAGTACTTTGACATCTACTGAATGAAACGCGTATTTTAAACGGGAATTTATAGCGGAGTATTTGTAATTGGGATACATAACCTTCACGGGCCTTAATCGCTAGAATTTATTACTGATATAAGATGTAGCTGAACTTTGGTTTCTCACTTGCCCAGGAGTTAAAATTTAGTACATGAAAAATTTAGTGAAATTAATCGAGCAATAGTAAACTATTTTTTATAAAAATGCATTATAGTTTACTATCAGAAAAGTATAGGAATAAAGCTTTTGTTGCTCTATATCCCACAAATTCAACCAATCAATCAATTAATGTCGTCAAGAATCTCGGGTTTAACATCAAATAATGTTACTAGTTATGATGAATTTCGAGAGTTCGGATTGAGCGCTGAGGTAGTGAGGTTGTTCGTTCCGGTTGAAGTTGGCTCTTGCTCCGTTATCAGGGAGTTTTCGTCTTTTACAGTTGGTGTTTAAATCATTTTATTTTTTGCTGGACTTAGTGTTCTTTCTTATTCTTTTTCAATTGAACTTTGGTAAGTTAACCAAATCTTTTTTATTTCTTCAACTTTGACGGAGACTCAAGCTGAGTCATTCCATATTTAAAATCTCGGATATTGATGAACGAGGAGAAGTAACAAATAGAAACATGACGGATGCAAGGGAAAATAAATATTATAAAAACCTTAAAAGTGACAAGGAACTTGTGTTAAGACTTGGAGACAGGAAATATTCTAACATTTCAATAATTCTAGAAAATAAACTACAAGAATCTACCATACCCAAAACAAACCCTCAACTTTTACACGCTGAATTAAAAAGTAAAATCTCAAGACATGCTAATATTAATAACATATTCACACGCAGTGGAAAAATAAAATTTAACACCACAGACCCTGTTTGCGCAACCCAGATTCTTGGAATTGAGAAACTCATGAAAATATCGGTTAAAACCAGCCTCGTATGGGAAGGATTCACATCCCGTTTTCTTCTCCACCAAATTCCGACAGACATACCTATAGAAGATTTGGCATCTGAAATACAACTGAATAATAATATCGAAATTGTTGAAATGCGACGTTTTATTAAATCCGGCAGTAATCAAGAAGTTTCTCCCATTTTAATTACTATTCTTGGTACAAGTCTACCAGACAGTATTAAACTTTGGTTTATCAATCACCGCATTCAAAATTTCGTAGATAAACCCCGTCAATGCAATAAATGCTTTAGTTTTTTTCATCCCTCCAGATTTTGCAACAAACCTGCTATCTGTATTAATTGTGGACTATCCCATACGGGTCAGTGTACCAATGCTACAAACTGTATTAATTGTAAACAGGATCACCCGGCCAATTCTCCACTCTGCCCCTTCTACATTAAAGAAAAACAGATAATAGAATTAAAATGTACTCAACATCTACCTATGGGTGAAGCGAGACGAAAATACCGTGAAACCCATTCTGAAAATTATTCATCGGCATTGAAAATAACAGTACCGAATAAGATACAAGATCTGGAAAAAAAATTAGAAAATATGATAGTAAATTTTCAAACAGCCCTCGAAAAACAGACAGTATCTTTATTAGAAACCGTACAAAAAATGATGGAAACTATGTTTTCACAACTCTGCAATATTATGGAAATACAAAAAGGATCTGTATCTCCATCCAGAAAAAAAAAAAGCCGGATCAGCGATACAGAAATTTTATGCTTTTGTTCCGGATGCATCCCTTCATAAAGAAGATGCATCAAATAACATAGAAATGGGATAGCTAGTTCATTATCTTTAATCTTAATTTATTTTTTTCGGAGGGTAAATAACTCCGGTAACAAATTTTTTTTTCTCTATCCTCAAGGGGAGGTTTAGATTTTTTTTCATTACAACTAACTTTTCCTTACTTTTTATGATTTTTCTACAATGGAACTGTTGAAGTATACAAAACAAATCCATTTGGTTCAGCATCCCTCCCTTTTCTCAAACAGATATTTGGATTTTTCAAGAAACTTTTCTAAAACCGGATAATAGAGTGCATATTCCAGGAAAGACTATTATAGACAAGATCGACTTGACAGACCAGGAGGAGGATTGCTTATAGCAGTTCCAATGAATCTTTCTGCTCGTTATATCCCTATTCCGTTTCCTCAATCATCTGACATCGAATGTTTAATTATCCATGTCACTATAAATAACTTCTCTTTCTATATCATTAATTTATATGCATCTCGAGGATTTAATATTATCTTAATAAAATCATATTTAGAATCATTAACTGATCCAATCTTCATTTTTGGTGATTTTAACCTTCATCATCAAATGTGGGGATCTAATCACACTTCGCATTACAGCAACGATTTTGTGGAATGGCTAACCAACTCCAACTTTATTCTTCTTAATACCAAAGCTCCGACTCACAGAAGTACAGTAGGTGCTGCTGCACTCATTGATCTTACCCTTTGCTCTGCCAACCTTTTTGGATGCACCAATACTTACAGTGGCTCAAACAATTGAGGATACACCTTACTTTCACTTGATAAATGCAACTTTTAATGAAAATAACACATTAACTAGAATAGAAGACGTATTTTTACTTTTACACGTAATAAAAGGGTTAATTTACAGTAAAAATAACAAAAATCAACAAAAAAATATCTAAAATTAGAAATTTCACAAATATTTGAAGTAAATATAGGCAGATCTTTACCTCAAAAAATTAAGGATACACCAATGAAATTTTTACATGCATAGACAGTATCAGTATTTTGTTGCATGTCCTTTGGCTTTTATAATGTCCTCCAAACGTCTTGGTACCGATTCGACCAATTTTTTAGTGGTATCTGGAGATATTTTATCCCATTCTTCTTGTAACACTTGCTTTAATTGGGCTTTGTTTCTAATCTGGTGTTTTTGGACCGCTGTTTCTAGTGTGGCCAACAAATTTTCTATCACATTGATGTCAGGGGACTGTGGCGGTGTGTGCAATTGCTGTTTACAATGAAAAAGACACCACATTTTGACATTACGTGCCGTGTGTTTGGGGTCGTTGTCGTGCTGAAATATAAAATTTCCATCTAAACCCAATTTTTGTGCACTTTCTTTAAGATTGTTGCGGAGTATGTCTATATAAAGCTTATGATCCATTATACCATCTATAAAAACTAAATTTCCTACCCCATTTGCAGCCATACAACCCCAAACCATGACGGAGCCACCACCATGTTTAACTATAGGACGTAAATTTTTTGGATCCAAAGGGGTGTTCGGCTTTCTCCAAACGGTGTGACGACCATCGCTTCCAAAAATGTTGAATTTACTTTCATCACTAAATATAACTTTCTTCCAAAAGTTTTCTGTCTTCAACTGATGAGTTTTGCAAACTCCAAACGCTTTTTTCTGATTTTGTAAGCTTATGAAAGGTTTCTTTCCAGCTACTCGACTGCTATATCCAGCATGTCTAATCACATTTCTCACAGTTTCAGCACTTACACTTCTGCAGATTATTCGTGAAGTTTCTGCAGCTAGTTTGACTGCACTCAGTTCAGGATTAATCTAGATATCTTTTAAAATTTTCCTTTTAGCTACATCACTCAGAATACTTTTCCTTCCTCTTCCACCCTTATTTTGAATTAATCCATCGCGTTTAAATTTCCCAATGATTTTCTGGACACGAGTGACTTCTACCGACAATTTCAGCTATTTCACGATAAGATTTTCCCTTCTTAAATAACCTTAATATAAATTTTCTTACATCAATACTAGTCTCTTTCCGAAGAGCCATTTTCCATTTAAAATTACAGCTTTATATTCTCATAACCAACTTCAAAAGACAGAAATAACAATTGAAAAAGTTTAGGATAAAATTTCCCAAACTTAGATTATTAGTAGCAAGCAAAAAGAAATCAAGTGGTAAAATTTCATTTGTGTATCCTCAATTTTTTGAGGTAAATATCTGCTTATGTTTATTTGAAATGCCTCTAAAAAGTTTTATTTTAGAATTTTGTCGTTGATTTTTCTTTATTTTTACTGTTAATTAAACCATTTGTTATGACTAAGAATAAAAATTCGTTTGCACTTCTGGTTAAGGTGTTATTTTGATTGAAAGTTGGATTTATCAAGTAAAAGTAAGGTGTATCCTCAATTGTTTGTGCCACTGTATGTTTTAGACAGCTCCTTAAACAGTGACCATTGCCCTATCATCACAGAATTTAATCTTCACAGCCCTCTTCAGCGGAATGTAAAAAAAGTAAATTGGCAATCAGTGATGAAACAAATTGAATCTATTTCATACAATATAGAGGAAAACAATATCAATATCTCGGATACTTTTGCTAATATAATTTCTAATAATACTCAAAAAATTAAAATTTCCAATAAATATTTCCCACCTTGGTGGAACTGGGCTTACAACAATTTTTACAAACTTAAGAAGTATTTCAGAAAAAAGGCCATACATAATATTTCTCCTCATCAATGGATTCAATACAAAAAATATTCCAGCAAACTCAGATTTCATATTAAAAAAGCCAAGAAAATGTACTGGGATAAAATATGTAACAATGCTAGCAATCCAAGAATCTTTTTTAATATATTGAAAAAATTATCTACTCAAATGAATCCTGAATCAACTACAAATATTCTTCAAGTTCACAATAGATTTATCACTCACCCGCAAGTTCAATCCAACCTTTTTGCTGACTTTTTTCAATCCAACAATATTCTCCACGAACCAATTCCTTTAGATTTTCTATCTAAAGATAATCTTCTTAATAAACCGTTCCATATATCTGAACTAAGTAAAGCAATAAAACTTCCAGAAATACTACCCCAGGCGCTGACCAGATCCCTGCTACTGTACTAAAAGGATTAAATCAGAGAGGAAAAACTATTGTTCTCAAATATTTTCAACAATTATTTGATAACTCAAAAGTCCCACAATCATGGAAACATGCCATCATCCTTCCTATTCCCAAACCATACAAAGATAAAACTAAAATATCCTCTTACAGACCCATTGCTTTAACTTCGGTTCTCTCGAAAACGTTTGAAAGAATTTTATCCGGTCGCATTACTCATTATCTGACAATTAATCAAAAGCTTAATCCTCAACATTATGGTTTTGTTCCTTTTAAGGACAGTAGAACCGCGACTTACCTTATTCATAAGGCAATAATTGAGGCTAAATTAGGAAAGAATTATTTTGTGGGAATTAGCCTTGATATAAAAAGTGCTTATGATTCTGTATATATAGATGGCCTCCTTTACAAATGTCTACAAATAGGAATAACGTGAAAAATAGCTCTTTGGATTCACGAATTTCTCTCGAATAGATCTTTTCAAATTCGATGGAGGAACGTTCTCTCAATAGAAAAAATTCTTTTTAAAGGTCTCCCCCAGGGCAGTGTTTGATCCCCAATTTTATTTACCATCTACATGTAGGATTTTTTTGAAACTTTGGATTCTGGAGTGGAATGTTCTATTTATGCTGATGATATTTTTATTTATTGTTCCCATCACTCTCTTGATACCATATGTCGCAAACTACAAAATACCCTTGAAAGAATTACTCAATGGTGCAATTATTGGAAACTAAATTTAAGTCATGAAAAAAGTACTAGAGCTTTCTAACAAAAGAATTCATATTTTTCCTGATGTGTTATTGGCTGGTTACCCTCTCCCATGGCAAACCTCTATCAAATATTTAGGAGTATATTTCTCCAAATGGAAACAAAATACTACCATCATGAACCAAATGAAAAATAAAGCTCTAAAAAAGATTAATGCCCTTAAAGGTATGGCCTACAAACATCATGGTCCGCGAGCTAATAATCTTATTCAGTTAATCAATAATAGCATCTGCAGTTCCTTTTTCTACACTTGCCACATCATTAATAAATGGTCGGATCATCAACTAAAACCTTTTAATATTATTCAAACCAAAGCTCTCAGAATTGCCCTAGCTCTTCCTCAATGGACCCCCAATATCGTTCTTTTGAAATTGGCTGGACAAGAATTGCTCTCTGAAAAAATTAGACGGCTGACGAAAAATTTTTTTATTGTTCAAATATCTAATGGGAAATATTCCCCTATGCATCTGAATAACCAGGGTTCAATAAATATAACAATAATGGAAGATGACAAGAAATGTGTTGATCATATTCTTAGAAATTTAAATACCGATAGGGAAAAGATAATCTCAATCCCTAATCTTATCCATTTCACTGATATTCCTTGTTCAATTTATACGAATGAATTTTGCTTTCAAAACAAAAATCTGCCTATCCCTATAATTAATAGCTCCTTTAATGAATTACTAGAACACAGATTCCAAGATTTTTTCATAATTGCTACAGACGCATCTAAAAACCCAAACATTACTTCCATAGCAGGTGTAACAAGAACTACTTTCTTTTCTTATAAAATTAATCCGATCAACTCCATCTTCACGGCTGAAGCGCTAGCGATTTGTCAAGCTCTGGATGAACTTACAGAAATGCATAATAAATTGCTCATTCTATCCGATAGCTATTAAGTTTTATATGCATTACAAAATTTCTCTATCAAATCCCCTAAGGTGATTCATAGATTGGTCAATAAGATTCTTATTCTTTCTCATTATAATATGCAGTTGGTATTTCTTTGGATTCCGGGTCACTCAAATATTTATTGGAATGAACAAGCTGACAAAATCGCAAGATCTGTAACGAAATTTGACTTAAATATCGACTGGATAGCTTCAGAAGACATCCATGCATACAATTACCATAACAGACTAGAAAAAACTAAAGGAAATTTTTACTGCAGCAAATACTTTGAAATTTTGGGGAACATTCCTACCATTGATACTATCTCTAATTGGACAAATAACAGAAGAGAGGAAATTCTAGGAATCCGATGTCTCAGCAAAATGATAATTACTCCTGGTCTTTTAAATAAATTTAATTTGCAGGATAATGCTCTGTGTTCTACCTGTAGTAGGATTAATGATCTGGATCACATTCTCTTAAATTGCGCAAATTATACTTCCCATAGAAACGAACTCTGGAACTTTCTTCAAATAGATTCCTGCTGCATTATCACTTTCAGAGATCTTTTACAGAAAGCGACTTTAAATAAGAAGAACTTTAGAGTTTTTTTTTACAGAAAATGAAATTCTTTGATATTTATTAATTTGAAACTTTTTTCCAGATAGGGATAATGGCCTTTGTTGCCCTACATCCCTTCTTCATTCAAACAATCAATCAATAGTTATGATGCTAAGTGAATTATATATATGATAAATATTTTTCTAAAAAAAAAGAAACAAATCACAGAATGGAAGCTCCTATTTTAATAATAGAAGCCAAAGTTGATAGATTTATAGAAGAAGTTTTAGTAAGTATATATATTTTCTTTTAACTCTATTCGATCTTGAATTTGAGTTTTCCAAGATTGAATATCTGCCGTAACTTACTTAAAATAATTTTATCATCAGTAAGTCAGCAAATATTTGTTTCTTTGGTTTAAAATGCAGCTAAAGGTACAGGTTGGGGACTTTAAAAATAGGTCTCTAAACTATCAATATCGCAGGTTGTCAAAAATTAGCAATATACCATAACCAAACAAATTTCTGTAATATAACTTGGACATCTTAATGTCTTTATATAAGATTGATTTTAAAAATTTAAGGTATAAACTTGTATGTTATTAAATAAGAATTAAACCATACTTTAAAAAATAAAGACTTTCAGGTACTTTTCCATTTCGCCGGCGCAAGCGATCAAGTCGCTAAAAACGATACAACCGACGCGAAATGGAAAAGTACTGACTTGTTTACATTTTCAAAATTTTAATTCTTCCGAATAAGGATAATGAAACCTTTGTTCATTTGTTTCCTATTAAAGCCTTACATTAATAATGAAAAACAAAATGGACCCAAAGTGCATGATAAAATCATCTAATTGACAATCCTTGTAATAATATAACCTCATAAAATATCACATTATTATGATAACCCTATTGGTGATTTGGCATCATTTTATTATTTACTGTTGCTTTGGCATGAACTAAAATAAGATTTTAAGGTACATGTCTAAAAATTGCATTGACTGTGAAATTTGGTGTAATTTCAGCCAAACTTCCATCAATCTTTTCCAGTCCCATTTCCGTTTCGCAATTTTGTGGTTTGGTGAAAATAATCGTTGAGATTTTACACACATACAGGTGTTACAAATCTTTTTTTAAAGCATTGATGAAGATTCAAAACAGTTCATTCAGATTATTGGACTTTCCACTGGAATGCCACATGGTAAGAATCAAATTGATTCTCACACCTGTGTGTTCTGTGCAACATTCATAATCCTCAAAAGAAATATTATGATTTACAGAAATATGTATTGGTATTCCTTATCTACCAGAAATATTATGCTTTCTAACTGTGTAAAATAACAATGAAACTGTGTTATATATAACTTTAGATGTATTCAAGGAGTATTCCTTCATTCTGGGATTAATATAGAAAAACATCATTGTTCCCTTATTTTTACCTCCTTCATCCAGTTTTCTAAAATTTAATCTTACTACGATTATACTTTTGCATCCTGAACAAGCTTTCATCAACTATTCCTAATCTCATCTAATCCTTGATATGAATCTTAAAAAGAAATTAATTCACTATTGGCCTTTTGTACTCATATATTCATCATGGTGAAAAATTATGTCTTGCTTAACTTGTTTTCATCTAACTATTCTTTTTCACAGACCTTCTAATACAATGCTCATTCATTTCACTCTTTCATCACATTCCTTATTAAAACTATCTCTTGTTCTTTTCTTCTCTACCAAATGTACGTCATCTTTGTAAACTGATCATTTGACTTTTTTTTAAAATTAAAACCTTTGCCATGCACCACTGTAATACACTTTTATCTATTTGTAATACACTTTTATCTAAACCATAGAGATTAGAAATACAAATCAACTTTATTTTCCTCTTCTGGAATTGCAATTTTGAAGATAATTCTGTAGGTGTCATGAAGGTAGAAAAGTGTAAATTTTTTTTAAAATAATAGCAATGGAAATCTATGAACTTACATTTGCGATAGCTATAGATTTTAGTACAAAATATTAAAGTGACAGTTTTTTTTTTACCTGCTCAGTAATTAAATTAAATTTAATGTATAGAGATCATATTGTAATTAACTGGATCGAAACCTATATTATAATCTAGACCAAGACTTATTCTTTATTTTTCATTTCTCTTGCAGTTATTTTTCCAAAATATTTATGGTGAATCTACTGTTAAAACAATAAATTTAATACAAATTTTGGTTTTAATAAGAAAAAGGTTAAGAAAATACAACTAATTTGAATTAAAATGAAATTTTCTATATTTTAATATTAAAAGAATTCAAAAAATACTGTAGAAAAAAAACCAAATGGCTCTTTTTTAAGTACTTTTCCATTTCACTGGTGCAAATCTTGCTAAGCAGACTTTATTGGTGACAATACTTACTATGCACATATTCTATTTGGTGTCGGTTGCATAATTTTTGGCAACTTGATCGCTTGCCCCAGAGAATGGAAAAGTACCATTGTTACTAATGGGAGAAATGCTGTGTTTATTCCAGAAAAGTTTTGCATTGTAGTCTACCCTACTTGTCCTTTGGATTTCATCTAAAGTCATGTTCCTTTTGTTTGTTCATGAGTTAGATAGAAATGTGTTCAAAAGTATACGGACCAAAGGATTCACACATATTCTCTATATTTTGTAAACATAAGGTATATTTCACAATTGAAAAATTACTATTATATAAAAGGAATTCTGCATTGTAGAAATAAGTAAGATGAGAATATTCTTGTTCTTTTACACACACAAATATGCTTATCACTTGACCATTGTTTGAGAAAAAATGATTCCATCTAATCAATTCCCAAGAAAAGAATAGAAATGTCTTTGCTGTCTCTGTAAAAGTGCCTCTAGGTCAGTGTTTACAGATGAAAAGAAGGGAATGCATACTTATAGAAGATAATCCCTCTCTCTCCCCTAATAGCTTCCAAGAAAAAAATAAGGGAGGCATTTTTTTCCCCCAGACAGTGATTTATGAGTATCAAAAAGAGGTCTTTGGAAATTACCAATGTCAGCATTTCACCCCTTTGCTTTGAATCATCCACGAT
The DNA here is from genome assembly GCA_019974015.1 of Nephila pilipes. Classification (NCBI taxonomy): domain Eukaryota; kingdom Metazoa; phylum Arthropoda; class Arachnida; order Araneae; family Nephilidae; genus Nephila; species Nephila pilipes. The sequence continues at coordinate 289,780 of BMAW01073903.1, forward strand.
TAGTAGTCATGGTTAACAGCTTTCATAAGCGAACAGTTATCAGGAAATCAGGATTGATCTATTTTCTTTTATTCAAATTATTAAGCTTATTATTTTATAACAATGTTCTTGTATCATTTTCTTAATTTTTTGATTCGATAATTAGTAAGAAGAAATAGTAGTAACTTTTAAATTATTTTAACTCTGGTGGGAAAAAAAGCTCCAAACATTAATTTGAAGCAGAAGAGTGTACATTTAATATAATAGCATAGAAGTAGAAAGTCACCTATCTGAACTAAAAACTAAAATAATATACAAAGGTCAATAATTCATTATTCTTCTGAAATTGCCAAAATATATATAAATAGGAGAACACAATTTGAAAAATGCAACATATAAAATTAAGTCAATTTCAAGCTAATTAATGAAGGGAAAAAAAAAAAATGATAATCTTGAAAAATTTTAGATGCCAAAAGCCACATGTGTTTCCTAGGTCATTCAGAAATGAAGATGTAAAGAGGAAATTTCGATGTAATTTAATGTTAGAATACACATGGGTCACTTATTCAAAACTTGAAGATGAAATATACTGTAGATATTGTGTAGTTTTTCCAATTAGATAAAATTTTTATCTAATTGGGACAATTAGATAAAACCTTTTCGTGTCTGGCGCAAATCAACCGAAATCTCTGTGAACACACATCAAGAAAACAAATATCACACACATTCTTTGCTAACTGTTGATAATTTAAGGAGTATTATACAAAGGTTAAACAAATTGTAATAGTTATTATTGATACAGCTAGCATTCAACAGAGAAAAGAAAATGAAATAATTTTCTGTGGAAGAAATGGACTTCTTTTAAGAGGCCAACATGATTATGGCCAAATTAGCAGAACAGACAAAAGCAAGGAACATGACCAGCATGATGGGAGTTTCTGCCAAGTGCTTAAATGAAGAACCGATGTAGGAGATGAAATGCTGAAAGAGCATTTAAAATCATCTGCCATTAATGCTTAGTATATATCGCCTAAAATACAGAACGAAATTATACATGCTTCCAACAAAACAATTCTTAAAAAATTGATTGAAAATGTACACTCAAACCTGTTTTTGTGCGGGTTTTTTTTGTGCAGTATACAATCCGATTGAAATTTTCATATACTGCACAAAAAAATAGCACAAATAAAAAAATTGCTCAAAAAAAGACCACACAAAAACTGATTTGAGTGTATATTCAAGCAATTTTTTTTTTCTACTATAGCTTGTGAAATCAAAAATATTTCTTTGATAGATCAAGTCTCTGTGTAAGATTTGTAGAAAATGGGGACAGCAAATTTTTACTAGAAAATTTTTTACAGTTTGTACCAGTAATTTTAACATGTGGAGAAGATCTGGAAAATACAAATTTCAAAAACTCTATATTCATTAGATTTGGCTTGAAGGTATATAAGAGATTAGGAATATGATGGTGCTGCTGCTATGTCTGGAGCATTCAGCAGTGTAAAAGCTAATGTAAGAGAAAAATTTCCATCTCCACTTTATGTACATTGCACTTCTCATTCTCTAAATTTGGCTGTTTCAGATCTATGCAAAATTCCTGGAAAAAAAGCATTGAAAAACTATCTCTTATGAGTTGGATTGGATAATTACTCCAGCCTCTTTGATTTCTGCTCTTGAATTAATTGGAAATTGATTCAAGAGCAGAAATCAAAGAGGATGATGATGGTCCATATCTGCTGAGGTTTACATTATTTTAAATCCATTGAAAAGTTCCAATTTTTATCAATATTTTTGATTGAAGATATACTCTCTTTTATGTTGCTCTTATCTAGGATTTGCAATATATGGCAGTGAACCTCATTGCCGCAGTTCAACAACTGTGCAATATGATAAAAAAACTGGAAATGATTCCTGTCAATCAGAGACAGTTTTCAATTTTATTTTCTTAAGATGAAAATCTGTTTTAATAAGAATAATTTATGAAGACAGTTATTTATGTATTGTTCATATGTTATTATGAAATTGTAAATTTTATTGCGTTAAGGGATACGAGATGAAGTTTGAATATTGATTCAATTCTTTCTTAGAGCAGATCCGTGTGGTGACCGGGAATGACAGAATAGTCCCACTGTAGCTCATGCATGTTGTAAGAGGTGACTAAAATGAGTACCCAGCGTTTGGGGGTATATAATTCGAGAGACCAACCCCTGCTCCACACATAGTGCACTACGGGTGTTTGGGGGTATAGCCGGGCACCCTGCCCCTGGGGATTATATCAGGGGACCTCAGGGACTTGCCTTCCTTGGTAAGTACAGGCATCATGACCCCAAGGCACCCTAGTGATCTTTTTCTTTCCCATGGGGTTTACTGTCTTTGGTAAACACGGGTGACACACTCTCGGGATACCCTAGCGATCCTTCTCTATTTTTGACCCTCCATCTTGTCAATCACTTCTTATCTTTTTTCAACTTCACGTCTAGAACACAGTTTAATCTTGTTTGGCGCAGCATAGCCATATCTGGCTCTTGCGCCAATAAACTTTGTTTTCACTCTTTCTTAGAGCATATTTATATTTTTGACAGAAGTTGTCTAAAGCTCTAATTTTTCCAAATAATTTGTCTTATTACTGCAGATAAAGAATTTTACTCAAGATATAGTGCAAGGATGGGCATAATTTTTGGGCAACTTAATCGGCAAGAATATGTGTGCCGATAATTGTGAATGGGATAAAACATGGATGATGATGATTATTTTTTTAAATATGATGAACTACAGATAATGAGAAAAAAAAGCAATCCTTAGTTTTATAAAGTTTTGATGCAAAATTTGTATTATAAATAAAACTTGTATGGCTTCAGCTAAATGATAAGAATTTGGCTCTATGAACTTGTATTAATTTACAAAAAAATATTCAAATATTGATCAATTAGTAATGAGTTAATCTGTTTTTTGATTTGCTTTAACTCATATGAAAAATGCTGATTCACTCAAATAATTTGAATCTGAAGAAGGTATTGGTTTTTGTAATACATTTGGATATTTTCTTCTATTTATCAATTTTGGGATCTTGTATCTCAAGTTTTTTATTCTTGCAATAACCAAATGGCTATAGCATTGATCTCATGATTGTCGGTGTTTCAGTCGAGTTTGGCTTCAGTCCAGATTCCACTAAATTCCCAACGTGTAGCATAGCTAATACACGTTTAATCAATCAAGGCTTAAGTCCTCAAGTTTGATGAGGAATTCAGGAGAGTGGGGTGCTAGCTCTGATGTTGTCTTCATCACTTGACCATGGCTTAAAACTATGAGATCTGTCGCTAATAGGTGTTGTGTTGCTTCAAAGTGTGACATTAAATCAGTAACTTAATCTCAAGCCATGTATTTGAGGTATACATCACATTTAATTTTTTTTATTTTTTCAAATGTCTTAAATCAGTATCTAGAAATTTTTCTAATTTAATAGTGATATTTTTTTATATTATTAAATACATTTAGTTTATATAGTGATATCTTCGTGTTATGAGTCTCTTTTCAAATTTATTTTTAAAGACTATATTTTCAGCATATTTGTTATTGATCAGAATTTTTATGCATAATTCATTCCCATTACATATGTTCTTAATGATTCAATTTTAATTACATTTCAAAGTGCTTGTATTTTATTTTAATGTTTTTTTCTTTAGTTTCAAATTTAATTGACAAGGTTAATGAATTTATTCCTTATTGTGACTCCTGATATATTTTTTCTCTTCAAAAATATTCTTATTTGTGACAATGCAACAACTGTACTAGAGTGTGGTACATTTGAGTGGTGCACACATTTGAAATGAAAGTTTTGCATGAATTACATTTATAATCTCTGAAAATAAAAGTTTTTTAATGTTGAGTTCAACTTTGCAATTGTCTGTAAAAACATTACATATATTAGTATAAAATTACTTGACAGCTGTAATGATTTCAAAAATAAATTTAACCTGTGGTAGTTGAGTGGTAATAGTTGCAAACTTCATGACCATTGATGTTCAAGTCAAACTTCAATTTCAAGTCTTGATTTTACTGAAGATAATTATGTAGAATACTAAAATTTTCTTTGTATTAAAGGAAACTGGGCCTCTAATCAGTTGAAAAAGGATCATGATGTTATTAAAGTTAGGAAAAGGAGGTGATAATTTGGTTTTCATTTGGAAATCCTACTCCTTTTCCTTTGATTATTGCCCAAATTTACCAGACTTGTCATCAACAGCTTTTGTGTAACTTTAGAGCAATGTTTATTTGGATAAACTAAACCAATGAAATGTAAATAAATTATTTTTTAAATGAAGCATTTGCTTAATAATAAGACATAAGTATAAATGTTAATTTTTTAATTTGTGAATATTTTGTGAGAAAATATATTTTTATCATTAAAACTTATATGCCTGCAGATATCTTTCATTACGTTCCTTTATTTTAGGTCCATAAGTCCTTTTATTTTGTTTCAAAACATGATTCCATTATGTGAATGAAATTGATTTTCACTCTATTATTAAAAAAATAAGCAGTTATATTTAAGCGTACCTTCTGTCAAAGGAAATGATGGTCATAAATTCAAGTAAATAATACGCAAAAAAGCAAATTTTAGTTATATTCTATGGAAACTTCATGTAGAAAGTTTCAATTGTACATCTGCACAGTATAAAACATGAAACAAACTTTAATGAACTGCAATTATAACTTATACTTGATATTACTTATACTTTATACATTTATCAGAAAATAAGCATAGTCTAGTAAATATATTAATTTATATAAGTGTAACTTTTTTGTCAATTAGTTTGAAGGGGAGTTAGCCGCAGCCTTCCATGGATTTGTTATTCACTCTGCTGAGGATCAAGTCAAAGTGTATAAAAAATTCCAGGAAGGTTTGGAAAACTTATTTCCAACTTCACTTACAGAGGTAAACCTGTTTATGCACATTTAAGTATTTTTATTATGCTTATAATTTCTTTTAATTTGTTCTGCATTAATTTAAGTGACCCTTTAATGATATTTATTTGAATTTTGATGTGTTCTATTTACATAATTACTTATGTTTATGATTCCTTTTTTTTCTGGCCTATCCAACTTGCCTAATATATCAATGATAAAAAGTAATAAAGAAAAGATTCATTGCTATATATTTTCATTCAAAAATGTGGCTGCAAGTTGCCTATTTTGTAGGATTTTTTAAAATTTGCAGGTCACTTTGACTTGAATTGAACTATAGAACTGTGTATTATTTAAAGATTTATTTCAATATTAATCACAAAAAAGGGGGGGGGCAACAGTCTTAAAAAAAATAGTTGATGAAAAATTAATATTTTTTCTATAGATCTAATTTGAAAACGACATCCTATATAGATCTAATCTTCCTATACAGATCTAATTTTAAAATGACAACGTAAGGAAATGCAGTGTAGAAGCCAACTATGAATTAAAATACTTGCTAAGAATATAGAAGTTCAGTTATAAGAATGAAAAAAAATTCTCTTCTAATATCTTTTACTGAATTATTTGAAAGAGAAGGGCTTAAAAAAAAACAAACAAACAACCTCTTGCATCTCCAGTGTATTGAAGACAAATTCAAAATTCCTGTTACAAATTTCTTCTAGTGTCTGAGGAGAAAGAATATTTTTCATTGTATGAAGTTAAGAATGAACCCTATTAAACTTGTTTAACTATATAGTGACAACTTAAAAAAAAAAAAAAAAAATAATTTTTTTTCTTATTTTTCTGAGGGAAAAATATATCATAGTTTATTATGAACAGAAATTGTTTTAAATCATTTTAATATCTTTAGTTCAATTGTACATATTTTTAATTGCTTGAATCTAAATGCAATCAATATTATTAAAAGAGTTATATAAAATTTAATTTTTTATAGGCTGAACTTGCTGCAGCTGTAAGCCATTATGTGAAATTAATTAGTATCACAAAAAATCACCAAAAGTCAAAACTCTTATTCTCTCTTCTGGAATATGGTGTGACAAACAATTTTGTTCCTGCACGGTGAGCTTTAATTTATTTAACTTTTTTTGCTAAATTGAATTTCGAGACATAATTACATCTGATATGCATTATTTGGACAATTTTTTTCAGTGACATTAAAATTTAACATTATTAGTATTGTACATTGAAATTGTTAATTTTTTGGTTTTTTACGGCTTCCTTCAAAATTTATTATCTAGGATTTTTCTGATAAAAAAGGAAAAGTGAAAATATTTTATTAAATTTATTTGAGCAGTCATTCTATAATTAGGTAATTGAACATATCAGTGCTTCTTTCACTAAAAATAAGATTAAATTTTTGATCTTGATTAGAAAAATTCATTAGTTTCAAAAAATGCATAGTTTTGTAAATTTATTGATTTCCAACTAAGTAATTGCAGATATTGTCGATAGTTGGTTTTAGTAAATTCTTTTATTTTGTCATTGTGTTCAAAGCACCTAACTTATATTGTTTTCTTGTTGTTTAGACTTCCACCTTTAATTTTTAAGAAAATCATATCAATTAGTTATTTAGTTTTGTTTGTATTCCAATTTTAAAATGGAAGAACAAAACAAGCATTTCAGTCATCTATTATTGTATTACTTCTGAAAAGGCAGGAATACATTGCAAACATACTAAAAGTTATGTGTTGTATTTGGGAATTAAACTTTAAAAGAAAGGCAGTGTTGAAATTGGTATGCCAAATTTTGTTCTGGAGATTTTTCTATAAAAAATTCACAAAAATCTAGTCATCCAGTTAAAAGTGTATAAGAGCTATATCAAAGCCAATATCAATTCAAATTGCCCTAGTACAACACATTACAGAGAAGCTCAATGTATCCATACATGCATTAAAAAAATTTAAAACAGCTCAGATATGTTAAGAAACAACTTACGGATTCCTCATCAGCTTCTGGAAATTCATTTGAAACAACACATTATCATCTACAATTCTCTTCTGAAATGCAATGAAATTGATCAATTTCTGAAATGACTTATTACTTGCAGCAAAAATTGGATAATTTATAACAATGTTAATCAAAATAATTGTAGTTAAAGCAAGATGAACCAGCCCATACGACATGTAAAGCTGAGATTCACCAAAAAAAATTAAGCTGTTTTGTGGAAAACTATTGGAGTTAGGTTGGGATGTGTTGCCACTTCCACCATATAGCCCTGATCTTGTGCCTTCAGATTTTCATTTATTTTGTTCCATGCAGAACTCTTTAAATGGTAAATTTTTTAAAGATGATGTTGTAAAATCTCATTTAATTCAGTTTTTTTGCTGACAAAAATAGGAAGTTATTTGCACATGGAATTATGGTAAAAGTTCATTGATTAAAATGGAAAATGCATAATTTAGTAAAGTTATATTTTCCAGTACAAATTTTGACTTTTCCTTTTTATTTAAAATCTGCAATCATTTAGTTGCCAACCAAAAAGTTAACCCAATCATTTAGTTGCCAACCCAACCAAGTCAATATGTATAGTGTTTTTGTATTGTGTATCGTAGTTTATTGCATTAAATTAAATATGAAATATTATAAATTAGACAAATTTTCATGTTAGGTTAGCATATATCAAAACAAAATTTGTTTTATGTAATTTAATAAGCAAAATTGTATAATTGCTATTTATACAGTTTTGAAATCTTTTGAGGTAATTGTAATATTTTAGATATTAGTATTGTAAATGAGTAATATTTCCCGATTTGCAGAGAAATATACTGAATTGTATTTTTCAAACAATTACACGATGCATTTAAGGCTTTCTTCAGTCAATGCCAGCATCTTTTTTCAAAAAAAAAAAAAAAAAATCTTAGAAGCACTTATTGTTGGTCAGAATTTACAGCTTTTTTTTTAAATGGATTTACAGCAACTTCTAAATTGCGACAAAGGGGAAACAATGCGAAAGATTTATGATTCACAGAGACTTACTAATGTGGGAATTATTGTGGGATCCTCATATGAGGTCCAGGTGAGCGAGAGAGTTAATTAAATTATTATTAAAATTAATGCAAAACTTGAAAGATTTAAAATTAAATGAATTTTTACTAATCAAAATATATTAATAAAAGATTATAATACATGAGTTAATATTTATGAATTCCAGTCACTTCTTCCCTAGGTTTTCAAAATTATTTATTTTTCATAAAGGCAACTGATTTGATTCTTTTGGAAAACTTTCTATTTTCATGAAAAGATATTGCCATCTCTGAACCCAATTATTAATGCTATAAGTTGATAATTACCAACAAATGAAGAACTTCTGAACACTAAATTTTTGTAACTACTTCAACACTTGTTAGCCATCCAAGGGGCTATTGTTTTATTCCACAACAAAATAGCCACCAAAGTACTTTTCAATACCTGCTTTCACTAGTAATGAACTTAATTAAAAAAATGTAAAATTTTTTACGTAAAAATGTAAAATTTTTTACGTAAAAATGTATGTTTATTTGTTGATGCCTGTTTTCACCACTGTTGAACCTAATTTTCAAAAATATATCATAATAAATGCTCAGATGATCTCCTAACATTTCTTATTAGCTCCAAATATTTATAAAAAAATTAATTTCTTTATGGCAGCTATGATTACATTTATCTTAAAATATATGTGATTTAATAATTTATATTGTTTGTTTTAATTTTAATTACATTTAGCTTAAAATATATTTAATTTACAATTTGTTTTGATTTTAATTACATTTAAATTAAAGTATATTAAATTTAATACTTTGTTTGCTTTAATTTTAATATCTGAAAAGAACATTATGGTTCACTTCAACATTTTATTGTTTGTTTTAATTCTAATATTTAATTTGATTGATTTGTATAGCATAATCGTTTATTTTATTAGCCACCAAGAGACTACTATAATAACACATTTATAAAAATAAAAAAATAATCAACATAAAATACAATCCTTCAGTACAGTTGAATAAAAAATTTAAAATTTTAATGTGAACTTTGTCCCTTCACCATTTTACTTAATATTACAATATCACAGGTATAATTTGTGACATTCAAAATTATCAACATTTGTCTACTCAATAATTGATGAATCAAATGAGGTTATTAATGGATCTATTAAATTTGGTTTGATTAGAAAGGAAAATATAAGCATACCAGTTTCAAAGTCTTTACATCTTTTGGAAAATTCATCTTAAGTGTTTCAGCATAGGTTTGAAGTTCATCTTGGTCTATGGTCAATGAATTTGAAAGCATTTTAATATTTGGAAAGTATTTGCAGCTACTAGTATAGTTGTAATATCATGGGAAAATATATTTAATTTTGTTGCCTTTCCTATATTCAAAAAGTTCAAGCACTGTTAGGCCCTTTTCTTGCAATCCTATGTTTTGTTTATTAAGATGTTTAGGTATATCAATCAGAAACATCAATTTTCATAAAAATTCTTTATCGTTCCATTCAAGGAAAGGTTCCTGCTCATTAAGAAAAATATTAATGTTAGAGAGGGAGGGTGTAGAGAGGAAAGACAAGGCATTTTTTTTTTGCTCGATAATTTTGTAGAGTGCTGAGTACTGCATGCATGATCTAGGATGCCTGCCACAGGTTACCTATGCCTATGTTAAACCATCTCTTATTTGTTGAACAAAATTTGAAAATAAATGTTTCTGGCTTGCAGAATAATTAAAATGGAGGAATAGCTTGGTCTTTGGTACTTGGGTGGTTCCCTTTCTTCCAGCTATGAAGTCTGTAGGAGCTGCATCTAGACTAATCTTTGGGATACAATGATTTGGTGGGATTAGTTTGATGAAATTTTTTTATTGGTACTTAGATCCCTTTCCTTTGTTTGTTCAATGAAGGATGGGGATTAGTTACAGGTTTTTTCCTGTATTTTTACTGCACAATGTCTGTTTTGAGAATTCTAATCTTCCCTTTGTTCTGGATTTTAGTTGTTAAAACACCTTTTTTTTTCTCAAAGTATTAATAGGATTGAAGAATTAGTTTGATTAACCAATTTTGGTCATCTAAAACTTCCTTATGGATTGTTTCTTAAATTTACTTTTTGAAACATGAAGGCTATTCACGATGGATCTCATAATTTTGATCCTCGGTCGAGTAATGGGCGCAGCATCCGAGTTGGTACCTCTCTTTCTAAACATCCTTATCATGCCTTCAGAAAGACTTGAAGCGTCAACAGATTTAATATTTACTATCCCTACTCTATGGTGGTACTTAAGATGCATTAGGACTGAAACCCATTACTCTGCAGAAATAGTGCTGGCTGTTGGCTCTCAACCATGATCACTTGGCTACTGCAGCCATCAGAACTTTTAAAGATTTTTTTTTAAAACTTTTGTACCTTTTTTCTTACCACTTGTAACTGGTGTTTGACTTTTGATCAATATTTTGTAGTTTTCTTTTTTCTCAGTTTTTTTGTATGTTTTCTGTCTTTTTCGTTTTGTGATTTTACCTTCACATTGGGCACATTGAGATTTCCTTCTTGAAAATCCACTGTGCTCTGAGAGTGTCTTGCATAAAATAAGGTCCTATTATGTGATGATATTTTATGCCTCATAAAATTGAACCTTATTTTTTATAATTGGATAAACTGCCATTCTTGTTTGATATTTCTAATGCCGACCATTAAGATGCTACTTGTTACATAAACCTATATATAATGACCTATACATTATTTGAAATGCGACGAAAGCAGGAAGTATATTAGTATTTGTATTTAATTTCATGTTAAAAAGTTAATAAACTTTTTTTTTGTTACTGTGGGGCCAGGGGAGAAACTTATGAATAAAATTTTAACAGAAAATCTCACAGTTCTTTTAAAATTACTTATACTTTATTTTTTCATGGAATTTCTAAAATAATAAAGTGTTATTAATAAAATTCAGGTATGCTTAATTTCATGAAACAGTTACAATTAATAGAGTATATGGCTCTAACAAAATATGTTTATTCAATAAGAATAAAATATTAGTGTAAAATTAATTTAATATTAAGATGATAAATTATTGTATGCAGACAAATTTTCTGCTATAAAATTGTTACTAATTAAGTATGCTCAAACTATTAAATAATCATTATACTGCTGGATTTTATTAAGGTTGACCATTTTTGAAAATAATTTATGGCAACATTTTTATATCCCTTCCCCCCTTTTTTTATCCCTTTATCCAATGTTCCTTTTTTTGATCCCTCTTTATATTTTTATTTTTACTTTTTTTCACTGTAGTTTTTCTGGTTTGATTTATTTTGCTATTTTTTTGCTTTAATCAGCGAATTAAGCAATCTTATCCTTCTTTAAAATTTGTTTTTATAGAGAGAAGAGAAACTGTTTTGATTTCTTTAGCATTTACAGAAATGGTTAGATCTTTTCCATTATATTGACCCTACTCCTTTTAAAAATGATAGTAGTTCCTCAATGCAATATATCTGAAGGCTGTTTCTCTTTCTAATTTCACAACTATGGTTACACTGTTACTGTCATTGCCATATTTTCCCGTTAGCTATCTTATTGTCAGAAAAATGTACTCGGATATTTTCATCGTCTGTTTTGGAAATCCCTTCCAAGATTACTCTCCAACTACCTAACAGTTCTCAATACCATCAATGAACAGCAAACATTTTTTAAAACTCCACCAAGGATGGGGTTAAAGCAAAATTATTAAACCTGATATCTCATTATCTTATGAAATATGTTTAATTTGCCTGTATTGATCACAATTAGTTTCTGCTGGGTTGCATAATCTCGTATCTCAAAACTTTTTTTTTTGGTACATTAGTTTAAATATGATTAAGGAATAGTAATTAGATTATCTAAATTATTTTGAATTGTAGATTTAGATCTTATTTATTTGCTCTAAAAATTTGTACATTTTGGTATGTCTATCTATCTATCCTATCCTATCCTATCCTAAATCCTTAATCCTTAATCCCTAATCCTTATCCTTATCCGATCGTATTTCGGTTAGTCATCACACTTACTTAAATTTTAAATACAAAAAATATTATTAATAATAATAAATTAAGCTTTACTCTTTTTTTTTCCCCTTCAAAAGGTTTTTGAATCCTTAATATAGATTATTTTAAAACTTTGAAAATTTTAGTTTTAAGTGATACATGTTTTATAAAGTAAGATTTCTTACTTTAATGCAATCTTTGACTTTGAAATGGAGCATTAATTGAAATTATAAATTTTACATTTTAAATGAGTTTCTTCTTCATTCACTATTGCTCTATTCAGAATTTCATTTGAAGCATTTTTTATTTTGTTTAAAGTTAATATGAAATTGTTTTTATGTAGAAGAAATGCATATATGCATTTTTTTATGATGTGGTAAAAAAAGGATATTGCTTCACTATGAAAGCATTTTAAATTTTATGTCTTTTCTTATCAAAGAAATAAAGTTGCTTATGTACTCTACATTTGAATAATTTTTAAACTGATAACATTAATCTTAAAACTCATAAAATTGCCTTGGCTAATTTCCTTTTGATCTGTGCAATTTTTTAAAACTTTTATTGTAAAGTTTTGTTTTTAAAATTTGTCATCGGATTAAATTCATAGAATTCTTTTTATTGTAATTTATATTTTATCATTCATAATAGAAGACATTAATTTGCAAGTAAAATTTTGTTTATTTTAAATAGAATTTATTTTATTTCTTATTGGAATCTTTTCCTACATTTTATTATTTAGGCCATTCGATGTCTATAGGACACATACAATAATAATTTCTTTATTTCCTTCTTTATCTGAAGAAATTGATTGAATGTTAATGTACAATAATTGTTAAATTGAATTCACATATCTAAAAGGAAAACATTTCTGTACTAAGGAAATTTTTCTATGCATTGTATGAACTATAATAAACATTAATTTTCAGCTTTATTACCACTCAAATTCACTTAAATAATTTTTGATCTGTAGTCCAAATACTCTCATATAGCTACCAATATAAAGTATTCTTTCCAGCACATGTGTCGAAATTACTTAAGGCTATCTTTGAAATTATGAAGATAGTTTTAAAATATTTTGTCGATAGTTTTAAAATGTTCCCTTTAAAAAAAGTCTACATTTTTTCAGCATAAGTTCAAATTAAAAAAAAAATCTTCTTCCTGTTAATAAGTTTTCTATATTCGTTGGTCACATTTGCTTTAAAATAAAGTGAATTGTTGAGTTTGAATGTTTAATTCTGTATTACATATTGTTATAGTACCATTTTTGCAAATCAAGAAAATAAATTTTTTGTTTTGTTAAATTTTGATTTTTATGTTTTTCTAATTTTTGCTTTTTTATAGCTTGGTGTGTGAAACACTCTTAAAATGTGAATCTCTAGTTTATCATAATGAAGATTTTTGGTGCTTTAGTTTTATATTGATCAATAAGATTATTTCTGGCATTGATTACAAAGTAAGTACTGTAATAATGAATTTAGGTTTTGCCATCTATTCACTTGTAGTTTTAATATATATATCATTTGAAAATATCGATTGAAGTAATCACTTCATGTTTATTAGGTATAATTGCTTAATGTTAAATTGAGAAATACATATATGCATGAAAAGCATTGTAGGGAAAATTTTTAAATTGGTTTGTGTGTATATTACTTGTTAACTTCCTCTCAAATTAAGAAAAAAAAAAAATGATTGGTTTTTAAATTGATCTTTGGCTTATTTATTAATTTTGAGTGACCTAAAACTTGAAATTGTTCGTAGGAAATGGGCTTTGATCAAAAGATAACAATATAGAAGAATGTATACTTGTGGCACAAGAACTGAATTCGGCTCTTACACCATAAACCTAGATTCCTTTACTCATTTTCTCCATCTTGGTCTAAGTAGCATTGTATCCTATTAAACTTCGATCTGCTAATTGCATTCTGTTACACTTTGTTTACCATGGTCAACAAATGAAATCCACTTGCCAGCCCACATTTATTCTCAAAAACTTATGCAAAGAAGTATGAATGGAAGCAAAGTGCATCCTCAAGTTTTTTCTTTACACAACCTCTTCCTAAGCAGTAAAGTTGTGATAAATTATGCTATTTCCTGTGGTTATGCCTTCCATCTCAATTTCTTTATTTGTAATTGATTATGTTGATTTTGAGAAAAATCTTGGAAATAATATGTCTCAAACTGATATTTCTGGATTTTTTTGCTGAATATAGGTCTCAAGCTGGATTTATTCTGTACTCTATTTAATTTACTTCTACATTCTATGTGACACTATGCAAGGTGTACCAACCACGTGTTAATCTTTCATAATATCATGATAGGGAGTATTCGGCTTGCAAATCCTATATTTGTGTCTGCGGCATATTGTAGACAGGTAATAGATGTGCGAGTTTTGTTGATCCATGAGGGATGGTGGGAGGAAGTGTCTATTCCACCAATGATGGTCATGTTGAGTTATTGGTACTCTTTTACTATCCATTGCCAATAGCCCTCTTATTGCTTCTAGTGTGATGTTAATAAAACCAACTAAAATTGACTATATAGTTGATTGCCTCAGTAGTGCAATGGTTTATGAGTTTTAGCTATTTCATTGGATTCATTCTGAAACTTTTAGGAAATGCGTACACATTAGTTTGTTTAATGTATATTAGCCAATCATCTCCTCTTAAAAAGTTTGAATTATCATTATTTTTATGTTTCTTGCCTTTAATTTTTGAAAGTCTGCATTTTTAAAAACTATATATATATTTAAGAATCAGAAAATGAAAGTTTTATCTCTGTCTTAATTTAATGATTTCTATCTTTTCTATGTATGTATATAATACATACCTAATGCATACTAATTTGTTTATAAATATATACATTTATTCAGTACTTTTCCATTTCGCTGGCGCCACCAAAAATGATACAACTGATGCTAAATGGTGTCCGCTGTATTCAATGAAATTCAATAAACCTTTTTTTTTTATTTGTATACTGTGTGTTGTTGCCATTAAAATCTGCTTGGTGAGATTTGCACTGCCAAAATGGAAAAGTACCATTTATTTAGTTGTTCATTCCATGTTATCTTTGAAGGAATATTTTTAAATTAAAAAATTGTTCATTCCATGTTATCGTTGCAGGGTGTTAGAGATCTTTTGAAAACCATTTTAGACAAAGCTCAAGGTATCAAATCAGCAGTTAATGTTGCTGTTATGAATCAACTTCGAGCTGTACAAAATGTAAGTTTGTTAGCAAAAATGAATTCAAAATTTTGTGAATAAGTAATGAAATTTTGTAATATTTCTGAATATTAGACTTATTATATGTATTGACATATTCAGTTAATTTTGAACTATTTGATTTTCATTTTGTTACTTTTCGTATTGTATTATTTATGATTTGACTTTTACTTGAAGATTAAACAATTGTCTATTCAAAAAAGGGCTTCATTGTAGTATTTAACAATTCATTGTTTGATTTAAAACTTGTAAAAACAATTTTAAACAAATATGAAATGTAGCAGAAGAAAAAAAAACAATTATAATAATCAATGTGAATTGAAAATATAATTCTTTTGTTGTAAAAATTACTTTTTGAAATTTTATTTTAATTTTGTGATTTATTTGAATTAATGTTATTATTTTTTTACATGGATGGAATTTCTAATTTAATTTTAGGTTTTAGAAACAATATTTGACAGAAATGATTGTTTGTTACCTAGCTATTTGATTTTAGATGAGCTTCAGAAGAAACTTCCTACTAGAGGATCATATCCCCATTGGGTTTGTGCTGCATTATATTGCTATTATTAGATTTTTTATTGAAAAGTTTTATTTTTTAAATATGACATTTATTTATAACAAAGGTATTATAGAAATAATCCATTTTTCTGAACATCATAACCTGATGTTTATCCATTTTAAAATTAAAATCGTTGATCTAGTTAACTATGTGGTGAACTTCCTTCAAAAATTTGAATCAAATTTCTATGCATGAAATTATTTGTGATAATTTTTTTTCCAGAAATTTTCCAAACTTATTTCATCATTCATTGATAGTTTCAGACCAACTGCTCAAATGGTTTCAATTTCTGGTGAGTTATTTAAAATCTTATTTAATTTCTATCTCATTTTTATTTTACCCAATTCTTCACTTTTTATTTTGTTGTCCATTTATAACCATTGTTTTATTCTGTTATCTATTTATTCTCATTGTTAAAAAAAAGCAATGATTGCCCCCCCCCCCCATCTTAACATACTCAATATATGCTTACAACTCCAAGCTGTACAAAAAAATTGACCTTATGGATAAACTTCATCATTTTTTTAGTAATTGTCATGTTTTTCTCAGAATTATTCATATTGAATTTTTGTCTTTCTTATTATGGCTTAAAACTTAGTTTACATGAAGAAGGTTTCATTATCTTTTATTAAAATAATGTACTTGCTTTGTTATTAAGCAGTTTCTTTGATTTGATTTTAGGATGAATAAAGCATTTTGAAGCATTTTTTCATTTCTAGTTTTCATGGACATCAAGGGTGATGAGACCGCTTATGGAAGATCTAAACTTTTACCAGTTGTTGGTCATTCAGCAATTCTGGGGAATGTTTGGAAGTTAGATCATGTTACTGCTAAAGTACCATTAAGAGGACTTTTACCTTATAACAAGGTAACAAAAACCTAAATGTGTTGTAAGAATTTCCTAATGATTCATTTTTGTAAATTAATTATTTATCAGTCATTGGTTTTTTAGAATGTTTTTTTTTAAATATTAAGTATGTAGTATAGTTCCTTTTCCAGGTATTGTAAACCATATTAATCTTTATCTCCCAAATTTTTAAATCAGCCTCACCTTTCCATGTCCAGGATTTAAATGATTGCAAATGTATATAATGATTAGCTTTAGCAATCTTTTGATCTGTTGATGTTAGAGCAACAAAGTAAAAACAAACTAAAAAGCATTAAAAAATTTTATGGTATGAAAATGTACTTAATATTTGAGGATGAAAATTTATGGCAGTTTGTAATAAAATGAATAAAAGCTATATTCTTAGGGCCGAAATTATGTCATTTGAATGGATATACTCCTGTATTATTCTGCAAACAGGAGAAGTGGTAATGTTGTGAAGCTGAGTTCCTTATCTACACTACACATTTTCTCTAAATTTTTGCAAATACTTTTTTTTATGTACAGTTCAGTTTGAACACATTACTACGCTGCCTACGTCATTCAAATTTCATGCATGTGAACCATTTCTTAAAACATTCTTGATCTTGTTTTCTTTAGATAAGTATGAGAATAATGACTGAGGTACCCTGATAATCTTTTTTCTTTCCCATGGGGTTACCGTCTTTTATAAACATGGATGACACTCATCCAGGATATCATAGTGATCCTTCTCCATTTTCGACCATGCTTCTTGTCTAGAGTTTTTTGACCAGTTTTTCTTCTTTCTTCTCTTCCAGATCATATTTGCACATGGTTTGGTGTTGAATAGCCAAATTTTGGTTCTTTGTCTATAAATCCTAACTTCAATCACTCTCAAAGCAATCTATAACACAGAGACAAACATGTCACTTCCTACAGAAATGCAGAGTGATTCATATAAATCCACTGCTGATTTAATAATTATTAGATTGTCACAGTAAAAAGAATGCCTTGCATGAAATAAATATTTACTATTTGTAACAAAGTAAGAGTTTATGTTGATGAAAAATAAAATTATAAACTTAGAGTAATTCTTTTACTAGTCTCCACTGACTTATCAATTTATAGCCCAGAACAACAGAATAAAGATGAATATCCTCAATGTTTTTGCAATACTGTTGAAAATTATCTATTTAAAACTGTAATTATGTCAGTTGCTGACATCATATTACTCATGAAATTTGGATCCTATAGCTGATGAGAGAAAATATTTTTTCTCTTTCTTTTTTAAGTGGTATCACATTACTTAATGATGTCAGTGACATCATTATTTAGAACAAACTTCTGCATCATGTAATGAGTATTCGTAACATTTTATATCAAGGGCAGATTATGAAGAACCATTCTGACATCGTGTTGCACGTTAGATATATCTAACATTTGTCCAGGTAACTTGAGTGCATATATCTGATATTCTTCCAAATAATTTGAGTTACATATATCTGACATTCATCTAGGTAACTTAAGTACATATACCTAATGTTCATTTCTTATAGGTTAATGTATTTTTTGAAATGTTGGATAAGTTTTTCATTCACAATTTTATGACTGATTTTTTTACATAATTACTTTTGAGATATAAATTTGTTATGCATCTTATTAATATTTAAATTTGATTTAAAAAAAAAAGGAAACCTCAGTTCTGTAAAATTTATTGTATATTCAAAACATTTGAAGCTATTTTTAAATGTAAAGATTAAGATTTGCTTACGGAAAATATTTATGTAAAGGATGAAAATATTTATAAATTATTGGTTTTAAAAGAATTATTGCATTTTTAAAAGGAAAACTAAGAAATTAAATGGAAAAGATTTTTAAAAAGTATTTCCTGCTTTGAAATTAAATAAGCTTGATTTGTATCTTGAATAATGATAATTTTTTAAAAATTTTAGTGAATTCATTTATTTTATTAATTTACTTATTCCCTCCCCCCCAACTTCTCTGTAGAACTTAACATTTAGAAGTTTTCTCTTCATCTGTAACTTAGTCTAGAGTATTTGTGAAGTTCAACATTTGTTTAATTATTTTGTTTTTAAAACTGTGTTTCACTATTTCTCTCTCATAATTTGGAACAGGAATTATTGGAACCCCAGACATCCCTTTTGAAATATGTTTTGGAACAACCATATTCAAGAGAAATGGTTTGCAGTATGTTGGGTGTTAGCAAGCAGGTAGAGTATGTTTTAACTATAGTTTGTATTTATATTTTATTAGAACTTTGCATATATATATAAAATTGAATAATGTACATATAAAGGGGAGGGGGAAGCAATAGTTTCATAATTTTTTAAAAATATTTTACTTAATTAAATTTGTTGAATATATGATAGTTTAAATGTGTTTCAATTTATATAAGAGAGAAATGGATAACTAGGAAGTTCAGTTTTATCATGGTTGAGTTTTGCAAGTTATATATTGCAAATGTAATTTATTTAAATTAAAATAAGTTCTAAAAATGCATGTGCAGACTGTTATATTTTTGATTTTAGCCTAAATTATTGCTCTTTATTTGTTTCCATACTTTTTAAACTGTTTGGTTGCTCAGATTAATTTTCTGTTTTGTTTGTTTTTGTTTATAAATTTCTGAAAGATGTGGCAAAAAAAAAATTATTATTATTTTGAAAAGCTGATGCCCTTGCAGCAACTTTTAATTCATTCCATTTAATGATAAAATAATAAAATTAAATATTATGTTAGATATTATCTTTAGTCTGATTGGAGTTTGTGGCACTGAATCCTCCTGAGGTATATTGTGCCAGATTCAAGTTGACCTTACTTATAATTACAAGTGACCTTACTTATAATTACAATAAATTACAAGTGAAACTTATAATTTAATTAAAATATTTTTGTAACTTTTAAATTCTGTATTTATAATTTTGTTTTATGTGTATTTTTTTTTATTGTAAATCATTAAATGTCATATTTGCTCATATTTTTTAAATTGATTATAAAAAATATTTCATATTCTATTATATTGTTAACTATGAGTATGTTAATGGATTGGTTTGAATTTAGATTCTGTTTAGAGCTACAGGAGGGCTTTGGCATTATAGGATCTTGTAATTTTGAATGTTAGTCAAGTTTTGAGGATCATACTGAGCTGGTTCACCCCCTTCCCCCCGATTTTCCTAAGTTCTGCATTACACAATGAGAAATATTTGAGGCACAGCTTTGTTAATATGCAGTAGCTTGCATTAAAATAATTTATTTTATAAATTTTAAGTTGATAAGTTCAAAATTTTTAGTTTATATATTGGATTTGTCAATTCCATTTCCAGAAAGTTCTAAAGGCAATCTGCAATATGTTTTAAATCTAATTAACATAACTTTTTACTTATTTATGTATTGTTATTAATTACAGAATGCTTAAAAATGTTTAATAGTGTGTAAAAAGAAATTTTTATTTCTCAAGGGAAAAATTAGTATTTTGTAAACACACAAACAAACAATCATACCCCCCCCCACACACACACACATCATATTTTATTTGCTCTTGGTTTCAAATTTTTGTCCTTTTCCAATTTTCATATGCAGAATTATATCTAGATTTGATGTTTCTAGAAAAATTGCTAATAGTTCAAAATTTTATATTACTGATTTGCCTTTCAGCAAAAACGACGATGTCCAGTATTAGAAGAGCAACTTGTAGAACTGATAGTTTCAGCTATGGAAAAATCAGAAAATGAACTTGATTCTATGGAGGATGGTGGACCAACACAACTATTATGGCAGCATTTATCAAGTCAATTGATATATTTTGTTCTCTTCCAGTATGCTAGTTTTCCTCATATTATAATGATTTTGCATAGTAAAGTAAGTAATTAATTAAGGAATTTAAATTGTTAGTGTAAATTTTATATTAATTTAGTTATTGTTAATTTTAATTCAATAATCCATTTTTTTGCAGGGAATGGTATTATTTATTGACTATAGGTTTTTGTATCTCTGTATATTTAATAGACTCTTAAATCTTTTTGTTTTCTTGATGTGTCTTATCTATGATTAAAATGAAATATGACTTTACAGTATAAATTCCTTTAATGAAATGTGAACTGCAATATTGTCTTGAAGATTCAATTATTAAAGTATCTAGTAAAGCAAATATGAGATCATGGTAGCCTAATGGTTACAGTCACAAACTTGTGGTTGGTTTTGTTTCTTTTGAGCAGTGGGTTTGAGCCCTGTTGCTATGAAAAACCCACCGTATATTAAGGCTGATGCACATTAAAACTGTCAAGGCTTCAAATCTTCCCATTGATGTGGTGTGGAAATTTAGTGAAAGAGGTGCCAGCTCAGTTGTCATCCTTGTCACTTGACCAAGATTCAAAATTATGAGGATCATTGTCAAAAACCATCATATTGCTTCTAGTTATGATGTTAAGAAACAGAAAACTGAAAAATAATGGTATTATTGCTTTTTAATTAAAGCAAGCAACAGCTATTGTAATGCAAACTTTTGGGTTCTACATTTACTACTAGAAAGTTTATTATTTTTCTTATTTTTTGGGCCTCATCCCAATATAAATTAGCTTTTTAAGAAATTTAATTTCTGATTGTATATACTACTGTGTTGAAAAAATATCTGACCTTTATTCATAAAAAATACTCCCATTTCACTTACAACAATCTTGCACTTATCTCTTTAACGTTGTCCCCTTTGTATGCTACACATTTGTCCCAGTAATTCTGCCACTGTCAGAAGCAGCACTGAAACGTCTGTTTTGAAATAATCCAAAGGTGGTCCTTCACATTCTCTCAGGACTGAAATCTTGTTCTTTCCACTTAGTTTGATGTTTGTTCAGTTTTTGGTTCATTTCTGCTTGAAAATTTCCAAGCTTTACACAAAATTTAATGTAATTGTGTTCAAGTTTTCGGTCATTTTCTCAGAAACAAAAGTCCAATAGGGCTCCTTGCACATCTTTACTCATTGTAGTTTGCCAGTGACTAATAGCTTCTGTTGATGTTAAAAAAAATATTATGCTTGTGCATTAGATTTGCCTACATATGTGCATCAAACCACACTTTAGGTTCATTTTGGAACATAGTAGTATACCTTACATTAATTATCTGTGCTCAGTAATATAGCAAAAGATAATAGCTATCTTTCTTAGTAGTTATTGTTACATCATACAAAGTTAATTTTCTCACTGGATACCGATTCTTAACTGTCAAGTTTACTGTGTCAAATGCAGATTCTGGATATATATAAAGAGATGAGACCTTGGCTGTGATACTGTAGCCTTTGGCTGTAATGATACTGATTAAAAATCCTGTAAATATGTAAATTTTGTAAATAAATCATTTTAAAATATCAGTGTCTGTCTCACTCTGCTTGTGGCAATAATTATTATTAAGGGCCAACTCAGATCCATCAAACAATTTCCCTCCTCGCATCTAATAATGAAAACCTGTGCTCTTCAGTAGGTTTGCTGGTTAGGTATACATTGTGTATCACCTTCTCATGTAAGATGGCCCTCGTGCTTTTTAAAATGAGCTCAACTGTATTATTATTTCTGAACAAGCATATATAAGAAAGATTATGACTATAGTTGAACCAGTATACTGAGATATTCTTATAGTAATGGGAAATATGAACATCTCAATTGGGAATGTTTTTAGTACTTTTATGTACAATAAAAATTGAAATTTTTGTTCAGATGACCCAGATCCACAGTCTGAAACCGGGCAGGCCATATGGGGGCCACAGGTTGGCCAGGCCTGATTTAGACAAAACATTACGTTTAGAATTTGAAAACAGTATAGCTACAGATGCTATATTTCTTATTATTTATGCAGAAAAATATTCTGATTAATATAAATGACTGGAAAATAAGATAGGGTTTTGTGAAATAAGGTGATTGTAAAATTATTCAGTTATTCTAGTATCTCTCTGGAATGATATTTTACAAAATTATATTAAAATAGTGTTTAGATGTGAAAAGATGGTTTATTTAGACATTAAAACATGCTGGAATAGTTTGTTTGCATTGCTTGAAAGACCATTAAAGATAAAATATCATCAATTTTAAAAGCATTAATTGATGTTTAAGAAATACAAATTTTGGATGATATAGAATTTGAAAGTGTAACTGCAGTTGTAACATGCTTGAAATCAGTAAAAATTTATCTAGAAAAATTACATAATCAAAATGCATCTTTACTTACTGTTGAACGTGTACTTGCTTTCATTATTGGAGAGTTTAAGCAACAAAACCTAGAATTTGTTAAGAATGCTCTGTGGTCCAAAGAACTAGTGAGATATGCAATGTTAGTTTAGTTATAGGGATGCAATATCTAGATTTTGGGAAAGAGTATTATACTGCTGCAGTTAGTGTTATCTTTCATGTTTGTAAAATACAGAAATCTTTGATTGAACAGACTTAAATAATTATGGCAAAACTTTTTTTTGCAAGAAAGATGAATCACTGTCTAAAGAAGAAGAGAGTGCAGGAACTTAGGAAGATAAATCTTTAATGTTGGATGAAAAAGTAGAAAGAATTGTCCACTCAAAGATAAAGGTCTAACATTGTTCAATTAGCAAGAGTTGTAGCTTGATCGAATAGTGATAAAAAAATTGTAGTTATATGACTCAACATTAAATCAATCCTTGAATACAAGGTTTGTTCCCAAAGTAACAAGAATAACTTTATTGCATGTTTCTGGCACATTACTAAAGGAAACAGCTAATGGCTGCTGTTGAATTGAAATTATAGTCACATATTACAATCGTCAGCATTCGGTTCGATTTGTCTGGCATCCACAATGGTCTTATAGAGAGTCATTTTGTGAATACAGCGTCATGCTAATGATGCAGCAAAATATCGAGCAACAATAAGCAATTAAGTTTTGTATTAATCTTAGAAAATGTGGTAGTGTAACCAAGGAATTATTTAAAGAACCTTATGGTGATGAAGTTTTATCACAATCCCAGGTCTACAAGCCTTACAATGTGTATAAAAATGGCTGACAGAATGTGGAAAATGGCCTTCGATAGACAACCATCGACATTGAAAATGGAGGACAAACATTGATGGTGTGAAGAATGTTTTGAATTCAGACTGTTGATTAAGTGTACATTTAATCGCAGATATGATAGGACTGCTGAAAACAATCATCCACTGCACTGTTACATATGAATTGAAAATGCATAAAATCTGTGTGAAATTGTTCTGATCTCTGACTTCAAACACATCCATGTGATAATTTCTCAGGAAATGTTGGATTGTGTCATAAGTAACTCAAGTTTCTGAAAAGAATCATAACCGGAGGTGAAAGTTGGGTGTTTATATACGATCCTGAGACTAAAAAAGATAGAGTATGGAGCGGCACACTCTTACCTCACCTCAACCAAAGAAATCATGAGTGAAATGCCTCCTAATTCTTTTCAAATCTAAAGGAGTTGTTCTCAAGGAATTTGTCCCATCTAGAGAGTCAATTAATTCACAATGTTACATGGAAGTGCTTAAATATTTAAGGAAAAGAATGAACTGCATCTGTTCAGAGATTGCGTACAACTGGATAATTCATCATGACAGCACTAAGCCTCACTCTGTGTTGTTCATGATCAAGTTTCTATCCCATGAAAACATCCTTGTGCTTCCCATCCGCTATAAAGTCTAGACCCAGTCTCCTGTGATTTCTTTTTGTTGCATAAACTTATGATGGAGTTGAAAGGTCACAATTTCAGCTCTGTCAAAAATACTCAAGAAACTGTGATTACAAAGCTTTGAAGTATCTCACTAAATAAACAAGGGCAATGAAACTGGACTTGTTGTATTAATACTCAAGATTCAAATTTCAAAGAATATTGGGTATATTTTATTGACCATTTATATAGCTTTTTTAATTTTTTTTCTTATTATTGTTGGGGCATACCTTGTATTATAAAACTGGCCAAATCTTTGAAAACTAATCCACTAATATCAGCTGATGCAAAGAAGATGTTTCCTGCCACCGAGTTGTTCTTAACAAAGCTAAAAATTAGGCTGATTAATAAAAAGCATAGATTGCTGATGTATTATTAAATCATACTTTTATATTAAAAATGAATAAGTAATGTATTTAATTTTTGTTACTCAATATATAAAGGAGTATAAACTTTGGAATTTAAAATATCTTTATTTAGTGTATTTATTATACATATCAATTGAAACTAATTTTTAGATTTTTCCAAATTTTGATGCATTTCCAAGAATCTTGGGAATAACTGTTATGCTCCTGGGATGAGAAAAAAGGGTGGGAAATCAGAAACCTAGTTGTCATACAGATATATTGAATTTGTCTTTTAGAGATATGTCTTTTTTTTTTCTTTCTGGGAGCATATTGAATTTTTTGTACCCTTAGAAATTCTTGCAAAATTATCTTTCATTTTGTTATGCATATGCATTGGGGTGTATACATTTATTAAGGTTTCAGAACCTTGAGTGTAAAATCTTGTCTTTTCATTAATTTTATATTGTGAAGTTGAAATAAAAATTTGTTTTTGTATACTATTACATTATGTTTAAATATTGCAATGATTAAATTTACATATGAAATTAATATCAATAAATGAAATTTAATGACTGATTTTAACATTTTTTGTGTTTATTTCTTTGAATTATTATCACATTGTGATAGACAATTTTCAAATGCAAATCTTGCATTTTTAGTTAATTGGCCGAAATCTACGCAAAGGCAGAGATCATCTTATGTGGGTTCTGTTGCAGTTTATATCTGGAAGTATTCAAAAAAATTTTGTAAGTGATAATTTAAATATATTTCTAAAGATGAATAATATAATACTTTTATATTTTCTATTAAATATATAATATCGATGTTTGGAATTCAATGCAGCAGCAAATATACTTTTTTTCATTGAATTTTGATATATTTTAATCAATATATATTCATTATTGAAAGTCATTTTTCTTTTGCACTTTGCTTTTGCATTTACTAAATTCTTTCTCTTCTATTTGTTTTAAATTTCTATTCAATGGTTATATTTTTCATATCTTAAAAAAATTATTATTTTTTATCTCTTTATTAAAAAAAGATAAATGAAAAATATCATTTCTAGTTTTTGCTGTGCAATACAATTATTAACAGCTAATTTTGAAGACAGTTGAATAAATTAAATGTATATTTATACTGTGTTTAAAATCTACTTAAAATAGATTTATACATTATTCTTTTGCATAATTTAATAACAAAACTTGTATTGCTAAGGCAATAACTTGTTATATTTAAAATGAATGGGGAATTTAACTATTTAAAAATCAATACTGAATAAGAAATTATTTTTATATATAATCTTAAATTGTAATTTGTGAAAAAAATGTTTTTAAAAACATGAAGCTGCAGTGAAGATTAACAGAAGAATGAAGAATTTGTTTACTCTTTATGTATTAAAAAAAACCTTAAAACATATCTGAAGCATTACATTTTTTTCTCTGCCCCCCCCTTTTTTAATTCTAGAAGCATATGCATTTCTGTTAATGAATTTATATCAACTTATCAAAAAATAAATAAAAAAATAAAGTATTTTCCTTTGCTCTCATGTAACTTAAATATATACTTTTTTTGTTTTTGCAAATTCCTCTACTTTTTGTATTGATTAGAATAATTAGCATTTCATAACTTATCGGTATTATTCATATTTGAAATTCCACTTTATAAGGAATTAAAGGTTATTAATTGCTTATAAATAAAATTTATAAATTTTTAAAGTAATTATTATTTACAGTTTGCTTTTATTATAATTTCAAATTGGATTTACTTACCTAATATTAAGCTATGAGTATTTTATGAATGGTCAATTCCAAATTTGATTTTTAAAAAAAATCAATTCATTGTGAACAGGGAAAAAAGTTATATTACAATGTAAGGCAAATAATTCTATAAAGGAAAATAATTGTGGATCAGTTGAAGCTTTTACTAGTTATACATATTTTTGAGTGATGATTGATTTATATTTTAGTAATTTGCAGTCGGAAAACCTTTCCAATTGATGTAATATGTGAAATGTAATACAATTTAACCTGTTTTTAGTTGAAAGAAAAATTGGTGAATTTTATCCTTTTCATTCTTACCATTAACATTAACTTTTTAATAGTAAATCAATACACTTTTTTTTTTCTTTTGCTTTTGTGTTGATTTTAAAAAAATTGTGAGAATGAAGAGAAAATCCTTTTAAAATAAATTAAATTTGTAAACTTTCTTGGGATTTAAATTAAAAAAAAATTCCCCCTTATTTAATAAATGTAGATATGTTTCAGAGGGAGTTCCTTCAAATTTGGTTTTTAAATGGAAAATAATTAATTTGTTTCCTTCTAGGTTCTAAAAGTTATTCAAATTTAAATAATGGGAATGGGAGGAAAAAAGTGTTAAAACTATTTTCTCTCATATAAGAATATATAGACAATTTTTATATTATTAAAAAAATAGGGGAAAAGATATTTTAATGGATATTGTATGATGTCATGTTTAGAAAAAAAGGGACTTATTTTAAACTTAAGTAATTTTGCGATTGAAAAGCATTTTGCAAAAAAAAAAAAAAAAAAAATATTTGTAAAAAATTTAATTTTTGAATTGGTGCCTGATCTTTTAGTTTCTTTGGGTTACATTGGGGGGAAAAAGATGAGTTGTTTGATACTGTACATAAAATACACAGGGTTATTATATTTAAGTTATTTAAATTAAATTAATTATCTCATGATGTTTTTTTATTTGAAAGAGAGGCAAGATAGCTAGATGAAATTGGTGAGATGTTTGTCATTGTTTTTGAGATACTAAAATAAAAGTTAATGTCATTTATTTGGTGATGTTATATTCATTATCAAAATGTCAAATAAAAATTACTAAAGACACTGTATTTATTAGTATCTTTATTTTCTTGTATCACAATAGCAAAAAATTTTAAATAAACAATAGTATTTTTCAAATTTTTTTGGTATATTTTTCCATTTTATCAATTTTTTTTGGCTATGATACTGATTTAATTTCAGTTTGATGAAACAAATTGTTTTTAGGAAAATCTTTTCATCCAGTTAAATTATATCTGCCACACTTTCTATACATTGTTTTATAAACTTGCCATCAGCATATGTTTTTTTTTTTTTTTGTTTTCATTCAAGTTTGCGACAATTTAGTTGTCTTCTTCAATATTAAAGAATTTTCTTGTTATGTTTTTTTAAAAAAATTGTTAATTTGTAGTTTTTTTAGTATCAGCTTTTTTGTTTATAATTGTGCATTAAAAGTTGTATCATTATTGATATCCTATGATAAAAGTAAGTATATGCACAAAGGGAGTTATGATAAAAGTAAGAACCAAGAGTATCAATGTATCATTCATTATATGTCGAGAAATAACTCTGCTTTAGCCACAGTTTTGAATTAATATATTCTAGTATATCCATAATACACTTAGAAAAAGCAGTAAATGTAATAATTTCAAGTAATTTTTTGAAATTCATCTCTCTAAATAAATGTTAAATTAAATAATTTGTCTTTTATAAATTAATAGCATGTTGAATTGTATTTTAACATAATCAAATGATTTTTAAAGCATAATATCTAAAAGTTTATTTGTTTGTTGAGCTGTATTCTTAAATGTATTGGGCTGCAAATTTTTTTGTATATATAATGTGCTAATGTACTCTTAATATTATAAAGATTGCAAAAAAGATAAGTTTCAAATAATTCTGCATTTGAAACTCTATATTTGATTTTAAAATTCTATATCTATTAATTTTATCATAACCCTTCAAATGTAATAATATATGTTTAGAATTTGCTTGTGGAAAATAAGCTATTGTATTAAGGACCAAAAGTGTTTGAAAGCTGAATTGATTTTGAAGAAAATATCAATGATTGTATCTTAATTTTTACTTAATTATATTTTAATTATAAATAGGAATTAGTGATTATCAAACTGTTTGCATCAAAACTAACATATCCCTCCCTTCTTGCAAATAAGAGCTAGCTTTCCATGAACTTATGTAAATAATTTTTGTTACATTTCAATTGAATTTTTTAAAAAAAATATTGATCTTTGTGAATGCTGTAGGTACAATTAATAAGTTCACAGGAGCTCTAATTACAAATATCTTGCTTTAAAAAAAACTATTTAAATGACATTTCAGAATATTTAAAATTATGAAGTACAATAAAATTGAAATTGAAATAAGTTGTTAATATTAATTATTAACTTTTTTTTCAAAATTGAAAGCTGAATGACTTTTTGCCTGTCATGAAGCTGTATGATTTACTCTATCCAGAAAAAGAACCTTTACCATTCCCAGATGTAACTAAAGCTTGTAGTACTCATGCTCTAGCCATTACATGTGTATGGATTCATCTTATGAAAAAAGCTCAAACAGAACAAGTCAGTCTACAAAGAAGGTTACCAGTTGCTCTCTCTGGTCATTTAGAGTGAGTTTTAACTGTTTTCATACATTATCCAAACCATTTTTTATTATTAAATACATTATGAAATTTAGAATTTAAATTGAATTTTGTCTTTTCGAAACAAATTAACTTCACGAATAACTCAATAAAATAGTTTTAGTTTAATGTAAAAATAATAATGCATATGATGTATTAAAAAATTTAATGTTTTGTAAGCATTTTGTGGTTTATTTATAAAATTAATTTTAAGATGTTTATTATACTGAATATAAGTAGCAGGCTATTATGGAAAAATATGTTAGGTCTCTTAGATATTAAGTTCACAAGTTTCTTTTTAATTGTGTATTTCATATGCAATGTTTACAATCTTTAACATTATTTAACCAATATTAAAAATTAAATATTCAAAGTTATAATTTTGCTTTTTTTTTTTTTTGTTGAAATAGGCTATATTTATCAATTGCTTTATTTTCTGTTAAAATTAGTTAAAAGTTTTATTTCTAAAAATATTTTTTAAAACTGATTTATCTCTTCTGTGACTTAATTGGAATAAAAATTTAGTTCATGGCAAAAAATTATAACGATAATGTTAAAATATGTGGCAAAATATGTATATAATCAAATTATTTTACCAAAATGTTTATTTTAATTAAATTTTCTTTTTTAGGTATTTACAAAACAGCTTAAACAATGAAAATTTACCTCATACATTAAATACTGATTACAGGATACCACTGTTGTGTAATGCTTGTAAGTTTTATTGTGGAATATTTTATTTGTATCTCATAATTTATGTTTTCTTATTATTGGAATCTTTACATTGTTTTTCTTTATTTTTCTTATAGATAGTACAAATCAGGATTGTTTTACAAGGCCTATGGCAATTCTGGTAGAAGCTGTACAAGGTGCCCCAATGCAACCAGCTTCACAAGGAAGTGCTGTTTCAGGTCCTATAAAACCTTTATCTATGAGTGTTTTAGACTCCTTAACTGTACATACTAAAATGAGGTAATTAGACTTTGAAATTTTAAGTTGTTAGGTTTTCATTTTCATTAACACAAATCATGAAAAGGAAATTGTACTTTGTGTTACAATTTTTTAAATTTTTCTTTTATTTTTTAACTTCACTCTAAAAATATTCATTTACTTAAAATTATTCTTCAGAAATATTTGAATATGTTTGAAAAAAAAAAAAAAAATAGAAAGTACATATTATTGTTTAAGTTTTATTATTGATATCCACTCGAATTACGTGTGCTTAAATTGAAGATCCAAGAATAAAAAAAGTTTTTTTTTTAATTAATCCATTTTAATCATAAGTGCATATATGCACAAAATTTTTCTTTCATTATCGTCAAAGCACAAATATGTACCCTAGTTTTTTGTGCTGAACAAATCATTAATGTGCATATCTACTGCATACAATTCTTGGAAAGTGATGATTGCCAAAGGATAAAAGTATTTTTCCAGATAAAAGCAGTAATAAAAAACATAAAAATGGAGGGTTTTGATTCAAATAGTAGTGAAGTAGTAATTAGACTTATACAAAACATAGGTTTATGATTGAAATGTCGTCTAACGATGATAGTGATCAAAGTGAATTTTGAATGTGTAAAGATAAAATAGATGTTATCAACAATGGAAAACTTAAGTTTACTGAAACAGGAAAACAAAATTACAAAACTAAACACATGGTAAAAACAACAGTTTTATCAGATTACTATGAAAACAGGGGTAAAGTAGATGGAGGAGATCAAAATAATTAGCGATTTCCATATTATATGACCATTTCAAGTTTACAAAAGAATATTTTTTTTATTGCCTTGACATGAACCTTTTGAACAGTTATGTTGTCTTCAAAACTATTTATAAAGATAAAACATTTCACATCTACCAGCTAAAATCAGCAAAAGAAATAATTGTACAAAATATACCAAAATAAAATTATGAGCAACTATTTTATCTATCATTATTATAAAGATTTACTGGCCAACATTTTCTAATACACATTGAAACAGCTTCATCATGAAAAGCTCATAAATGTGCTGTTTGATTATCTCAAGAGAAAATATTCATTAGATCAGTGTGATAACTGCTGTGAGGCTATATGTATTAATCATTTCAAGCACTATCATGCGAGGTGTGGATAATAAATAGTGAGACTGATGTTGCTGCAGAAGAAGTATGCATGCACCAAATGTCGTCGATCAACAGCTGTTTAGAGTAAAGTGTTCTCTTTTGAATTCAGTGTCTCTCACTTCTGTGAACAAATTCATATAGCTGTAGCCTTCATTCGTATTAAAGTTATTTTTTGTTTTGCCAGAAAAATTATAAGTGTAGGAATAAGAGCAACGAATTGTTGTGAAATTTCACTTATTCATCTTGGAAAAAACCACTATTGAAACTTATAATTTATTGAAAGAAGTGTATGGCCATGTATGTTTATCTTGTGCACATGTTTTTGAATAGTTAAAAGTGTTTTCAAGATGGCCAAGAAAATGCTGAAGATGATTCATGCCCTAGCCGCCCTTCCACGTCAAACACGGATGACAATATTGAAAAAATCAGTAATCCAGTTTGATCCAGTTATCAGTTAAGTGTTCCTGAGATTGCCGAGAATGTAAGAATCGATAAAGAATCTGTACAGCAAATTTTACATAATAGTTTAACATGCAAAGGTGTACGAAAATGCTTCCTAAAATTCTCTTGTTTGAACAGCAAGAAATCTGTAAAAATGTTTACACTGACTCTTTGAATGCCACGGAAAATAACCCATTCCAAACTTGTTGGAAAGGATAATAACATGAAGAATCGTGTTTTTTTTTTTTTTTACTTAAGAATCTGAAACAAAGCACCAATCCATGCACTGGAAGAGCCCATCCTCACCGAGAGCCAAAAAAGCTCGAACGAGCTAATAAAAATTCCAAACAATATATTTTTTTTATACTCATGCGATTATGTATATTCACTGGGTTCCTGAAAGTCAAACTATTAATCAACATTACTACTTTCATATTCTTGCTGAACTCCATGAAAGAATAAAGAAAAAACGATCAGAATTGGGGAAGGACAAGTCATTCCACAATGTCCTCTAGGAGGTTTCTAAGTACAACATCCCAGTGTTATGCCATCTGCCTTATTCACCGAGTCATGCACCATGCGATTTCTACCTATTTCCTAATGTGAAATCTGCATTAATAGGAACAAGATTTGATTCCATTAATGCTTTTAAAGGTCACATGTCCTGAAGGAGCTGACAGCAGACTTCTAGCACTGTTTCGAACAATGGAAAATTCACATTTAGTATTGTAGGGATAGAGTAGGGGTGTATATTGAAGGTGATAACAAGTAAATATGTATGACATAAAATGAAATGTTTTTACGACTTCCGTCTCATTATTTAATAGTCACACTTTGTACTGTGTAACACAAATTTAATTTTTCAAATTATTTTCAATGTATAACTTAATTAAACTAAATAAAATTATTAATACATTTTGAAATATTTCTGTCTTTATGGAATAAAAAAAAATGTTTGTGATATAGGCCAATTTTCCACTTTTTCGAATGATGTAAATAGGTTAAGAAGTAAATGCATCATTTCTCCCCATTTAAAAAGTGTCATGCTTTTTTAAATGATGATAATTAAAGTAATTTTTGTGAATTTGTTTGCCTATTTTTCAAACATTTTTGTGAAAGCATTTTTGGAAAATGTTGTTTTTAATGTGAAATCCTGAATTTAATTTCTCATAAATTTTTTTATGTTAATAGTGTCTTTGAATTTCTTGTTCAAATTCTTTTTGATTCTATGAGTTACCATGCAAGATGCTTTTAAATAATTATTAATATAAAATTATAAATGTGTTCACAAATTAATGCACAATATTTTTCAGGTAATGAGATTTTCTCGATCATTTCAACATAATTTGTAATTACAAACACTCCTATGTCAATACTTTTGCAAAACTATTGTTTTTAGTAGCATTGTATGACTATCAAATATGTGTTGACTTAAATGATAGATTATAGAAATCATTTTTTTGAAGTTGAATAGTATGGAGTTTGTCAACTTTATACTTTCATTATATTTTAAAATAGGTTTATATTTATGAGAACTATTGTTTAATTTGATAATTGTTATCTTTTCTTCTACAGTCTAATTCACAATGTAGTTACGCATGTCATGAAACTTGCTCAAAAAAAATCATCATATGTTTTATCTCCAGCACTTGTGGAAACTTACAGTAGATTATTAGTATACAGTGAAATTGAATCATTAGGAATCAAGGGATTCATAAGTAAGTTTTTGAAATTTTTTTTGTCTAA
This sequence comes from Nephila pilipes, assembly GCA_019974015.1. Lineage (NCBI taxonomy): Eukaryota > Metazoa > Arthropoda > Arachnida > Araneae > Nephilidae > Nephila > Nephila pilipes. Next base: position 323,112 of record BMAW01073903.1, read on the forward strand.
ACTAAATTAGTTGTTTACAGTGTAATCATGCATATATTTCATATACTTTTTAAATTTCATTATAAAGAGGGCTGGGGTTACTGATGCAAATTTTATGGGTTCATGACCGAATTCCATCAAAAACTTGTTGAGTAGATTAAGGAAAGTTATTGCATGCAAAATTTTTCTGCCTTAAAAATTTTCCTCAATCCTAAAGCGCCAAGAGAAGATATTTTGACTTAGTTAAATTATTGATATTAGTTAAAACTGCAAAACTACCAAATATTGCATTGTTAGGCAAGTGCGAGCGATTCCCAAAATTTCAAGCTCCGCTTGATGGAAGTTAGTTAATTTAGATCGAAAATTTGATGACACACACACACAACAAGTGAAATTCAGAAAAGTTGTAAAGGTAAATTGTTGTGAATTCACAAATAATGTATTCTCAAATTCTATCCTCAAGATTTGCAAAAGGTACCTATTTTTTAATGATTTAATTGGTTAAAAGTACAATGGCAGCAGACATTATTACTGTACTAAAGTTGTGTAAAGGATGCTTCAGCAATACGTA
>BMAW01073903.1:323686-368773 GCA_019974015.1 Nephila pilipes
CCCTTTGGGAGCACCGGGCACTCCCCACCCTGCATGAGGTATCGTAAACCTTTTGTTCTCACAAAGGGGAGATACTATCTCTGAGATAGTAAGGGTTGCTGACTTTTAGTCAGTAATCATTTGCAAGAAAGAAAGTTTGCAATATTTGGCACCATGTTTTATCACAATAATTTTTTCTGAATTCTGGTTCCCATTTTTTTTTTAATAGAATGACTTACAAACTTTCAAATGCATGTTCTGATTTTATGAGTATTATGAATTTTTTAATACTCTCACAAATGTCTCTTTTTAAGTAAGTTTTAAAGTTAAAAATAACTAACAGTTTTAACTAATATTTCAATAATTTTCTCTAATAAACTTTGCCACCATATAAAAACGTCGGTTTTTATATCGAATTATTTTTTCTTTTCTTATTCTGGTTAGACTTTTAGATGCATCATTGTCAATGAAAGCAATATTAAAAACTATATGCACACATAATTGTAAAGTTTAGTGTTGCATTTCAAGAGTATTTTTTTAGAACATATTTTAATTTTATGTCTCCTTTATGATAACTTGATAATTGGTGGTTTTTAAGTGTTCAAAATAAGTGATTATTTTTGTTCGAAATTTAATTTATTTTAGAGGTTTATATATATGTATACAGATATATTTATTCTTGCAGCTCATTTATTACCAATTGTTTTGAAAAGTCATGCCTGGGGGATATTGCATACTTTATTAGAAATGTTCAGTTATCGATTGCATCATTTTCAACCTCATTATCGTGTACAACTTTTGAATCATTTACACAGTTTAACAGCTGTTACTCAAACAAATCAGACTCAACTTCATTTATGGTAAGTTTGTAAAGCTGTTAGAATACAGCTTTTTTTTTTTTTTATACATTTTACTTTTAAAAAAGAACAAAATTTAGATTAAAGAAAAACTATTTTGTTATGTGAATCAATGATGTAAGGGAAAAAAAAAACATTGTTTGATAAGAATTGAAAATATCATCAGGTTGTACTACTTTGATTATTATACATGAATGAATATTAGGAAAATTGATAAACTTCATGAAGGGAATTTTTTGTAATAACTGCATTATCCCATAAATATTGAATAATGAAAGAACTAAATAAATGATTATTACTTAACCGAATAAACTGTTTAATTGATATTTATGTTCAGAGACAAATCTTCTTACACAATATTAATAACATTTTCAATTTAAGTCCTAGATTATTACCTGCTATTTTTTTTTTATTTTATTGATCTGCTTTCTACCACCAGCAGGTTGACAGTTTATTTTTTTTTTTATTATAGTCTAGGAACATGTAATTCCAATCACAAGGTGGAAGAAATGAAGTTATCACAAAAATTTTTTTTAAGAAAATTTAACTTTGAATAATAGTAAAAATTGGAGAAATTTGTGTAAAACAAGATGTTGAGGAAAAAGAACAAAACCAAATTTGGAAATAATAGGGATGGATACAATAGAGATAAATTTAAACTTTTTTTTTTACTAATTTTTCTATTTCTGATTCCTAGTAGGTTTTAAAAGGGAGAGTATTCTATGTCTGTCCACAGTGGGACTTGAATGGAATAAGTTATGTAATATACAATAATTTCATTGTTTTGTGGAATTTGGGTATTGTAACCATCTTCTTAGGTTTATTGGGTATTAATGTAATTTCTATACTGGACTGACTTCCTTGGATGGAGTTGAGATATTTTTTTCAAGTCTGCTGCTAGACCTCCATTTTTATTCTATTATTAAGAGTGCAAGGCTTGTCATATATAATTCTGAATTTTTTGTTAAAAGAAAAAAATTCTTATTTCTGTCAAATTTAAGAATATTTGAAGACAAGCAAGATGATTCAATGGAGGTTGTATTAGAATGCATACATCAAAATTGTGTAGCTGAAATTAGGATTATTTTGGATATGTGTATACGAGGAATGAAAAGTAATTGGAATGGTTGCTGTTGAAACATTTCTAGAATGCGATGTTGATTTTTTTTTATTGGATTTACACGGTAGCATAAAATTAATTTGCTTACCCTTAATTTGCTCTCTTGCTTCATACGACGGTTATATTCATCCATTAATTTATTTTTAATAAATTTCGGAGTTAACTCATTTTTCGATCTAGTTTCTAGAGCCATTATTAAAGTGTCTAAGGATTTAGGAACAGAAACTAACAAAAGTGCTGCGATATGGTCGTCTTTTATTTCTTTGCCTACAGCTTTAAGTTTGTCAAAATTCAAGCATTTGAGTGATGTGTTCGTTCATGTTACCGTCTTTGGACATTTTTGTCGCGTATAATTTTCTTAACAGAAATAATTTGCTAGATGGTGTACTTCTTTCATGGTTAGATTTAAGCTTATTTCATGTTGATTTCATATTTAATATGAATTATTTGTGAATCTTCTATATTGAGATTAATTAGGGCTCTCTTGTCTATCTATCTTTTTAAATTTTTTGTTTGGTTCAGAGGGTGGATCATTTTCTATAAGATCAAACAAATCCTCTTTGATTAATATCATTTCCATTTTGAATTTCTGAATGGAATAGTAATTAGCATTAGGCTTAACTATTTGAAAAGTTGATTCTTTGAGTGAAGACATTTTATATTGAGACTAGAGTCTTCAAAAAGTTTAAATTATTTCGTTTTAATCTTCTAAAATAATTTTATAGTATTCAATCCAAATTCAGTCTCATAATCTGTTGATTTTTGTTGTGATTAGATTTACATGGTAGCATAAAATTACCTTACCCTTTTTCTGTATTGAAGGCAATATTGCATCGGTAGCACACAACTGGGATAATCCGTAAGATCGGAAAGTAGAATATATTTATTAAATTTAACGTAAATACAATAGTTGTTCTACTCATCTGACAGAAAAAAAAAGCCACTCTATTTATGCAGGCAAAACCTCCTCGCAGTTCCATCTATTGAGAAAAATTAGAACTGATTGATTTTGTTTAATTTTATTATTCATAACATGTGATACATTAGAAGAATTATTCCTTGAATCTTAACTGAAAATCTTACAAAAGTAAATATAAGTTTTTTAGAGAATAATTGATGGTATTGTAGAAACAGCACAAATGATTCAGAATGTAATGTACTGTTTAGATACCCTACTTTAATAGTTGACAGTAATTGAAAGCAATTGAAAGTTAGAATTAAGTGTTTAAATGGTTATATCTTTTAATGATGATTTTTCAGACTGATGACGCTATGATTAGAAAGTCCTGTTTGGATTTTCATTTCAGTGACACAACACAAGTTAGAATTAGAATAAAACTAATACATGATTTCAAAAATTTTCAAGCATACTAACCTAGAAAGGAGAATCTAGAAATGCTTTTGTTGACAAAAATAACTTAAGTTGTACAAGAGAATTAGTTTCAATTTATAAGTCTCTATAAAACACTGTTTTCAAACAGACTGATAGAGTTTTCAAGAGGTCTTAATGGGTTGTGTGTAACAAAGGGAAATTTTTGAGGCAGTGTGTTGTAGGGATATGGTAATAAATTGCAAAGTGACAGCATTTATGTCCACATCTAAAGCAACCAATAAAAGAACTTTCACCTAGCCATCAACAAAAAACAATCCATGAGAGAGAACAAGATGTTCATACTGGTGCAACAATCAGAAAGCTCCAGCCCTAGATCTTACCTCAGAGGTCGTCCAAGATATAGAATTATAGAGGACATCCCTAGTTCTAATACTAACCCTGCAGCAATGTCTTCTTGGTGGTTTTGAAGGAATTCCAACAGAATCTTTTCTCTGGCATTTTATATTTTTTAGCAGTAGATATTTCAAATATAAAATTAGTGGCAAAAAATATTGTAAATGTTTAGAAACATCTGTATTTGTTAATAAATATTTTTAATTACAAAAATGAAGGAGAAAGTAATAATTTAATTTGAATCAATATAAGATTCTGGAATGAATGCAATATTTCATGATTTAAAATGAATTATTAAAGAAATTAATATGCAAGTGCAGGGGTAGAAATATATATGGTTTCAAAATCAAAAATTGTATTTAAAAGAAGTCAACTAATATATTTATCTTGGAGAATGAAAATTCAATTTTAAAGATTTTTCTTAAGTTACATTTGTATTATGTAAAAACATATAACTATCATATGCATATAAAAAAATTTGTTACTTTTAAAAAGTTGTAAAAAGTTACAAGTTTATAAGTTGTAAAGGTCCCTTCCCTACCCTAAAAAATTCCTTGTGTTTAAAGCTTTCTTTTTTGGTTTAAGTTCATGAAATATTGAATGTGGCATGTGTCTCAACTGACTACATTTAATACAGTATACCCTCTATAATCCAGCATTTCACCAACCAACCTGGTGTTTTAATACAGAAAATTATTTTATGTCTTCTACTTCCATCTAATTGTGTACGATATCAATATAAAGCACTACAATTTTTGTTGTTTAAGCTATTATGTCTTTGACCTTAATTTGTATGTACAGTATTAAAGTTTATACAATTATGCACAGCTTTTGCTGCTTAAATGCATTATTATGAAAATTTTTTCTGTAATCTGGCAATAAAAATACTATACTTGACCGCTCCTTTGCTGCATTTCAATGCGAAACTTTTGGTGTAAAAGCTTGTCTGGGTTGATGTTTTGGGATTCATTTATATGTAATCTCTACTGTAAGTTATCAAATTCGAAAGAGTTTATTATTATCTTGTTGGAAATATTAGGTAACAGACTCCTATCAAGTATTTTTAATCCGCAGCAGATATCCTGTATGTATTTCCTTTTTGATTCATGTTTGCTTTATGCAATAAATAAAATATTTATTTTTTACATATTTTTATGACATCCTTATTAGAAAAATCCTTGCATAATATATTAATAATCCAAAAAATTATAATCATTAATTGTGTTTTTTACACTTTTGCTCAATAAGATTGATTCTCTTAATGTAACATATTATGAATAAAATAGACATGTATAATTTTCATAAATATTTGATTAGTCTTTTTTGCAAGTATAACACTTCAAGTGAGCTTTATAAAAGAACATTTATTTCTTTTTAGTGTTCAAAGTACAGCTTTAAAATTGATTGCTGGAATGGGAAGTGCAGAGGTACAACCTCTTCTGTCGAGATTGCCTTCTGAACCAAAGTCATTATTATCCAATGAATCCGAGGAACTGAACAAAGTTTTAGTTTTGACCATTGCTAGAGCAATTCATGTTACAGGTCTAAAAATACATTTACATTTGTGTTATAAAAATAGATCTCTCCCTATTTAACATAGTAGATGACAGATTCCAAAAAAATATTGTATAATATACAATCATGTGACAGAAAACTAAAAATTAGAATAGCAAAAAAGTGGTGCTAAAAATTAAATAGAATGGTATTAGTGATAAAAAAACATCAATTAATGAGGAATAGTTATTATTAAATTTTAAAGGAATTATAATTTATTGTTAATTTTAATAAAGAAAATATGCTTATGCAATTGAAAGTTTGTCTTTGATTCTTAAATCATATTACAATGAAATATTATGTAAAAAAGCAATATTATGATGTATTTTTCCTATTCTCTGCTATAAATTGCTGTGTTATTTGGGGAAGTTTTTAAAAAAACTATTTTTAGTTGGTACAATATATTAATAAGATTATAATTTAGGAATGGATAAATTTAATCTTTAGAATGGATTTTATGCCGAAAGTATGTATTTTTTATGTTGTAATGAAGTATTTTTACTGCTATTTAATTACTGAATTAGGCATTACATTGTCATTTTTGCTGACAAATGTGCAAGGCTGTAAATTTTAATTTATTTCTGTAAAGAGTTTTTTTTTTTTTCAAAACTGGATTTTGCACTAAGTTCTGAGTGTTGTATATGAATAGATGTTGTTATTGCTATGTTAATTCTAAGTTGTATATAATATAATACAACTTACAGTTGCTTATATTTTAATGTAAATTTGAACAGTTAGATGTATTTTTGAATTAAAATACCTGTAACATTTGTCATGGGCAATAGATAAATGGACACTGTTTCTGTGAAGTTTTTCCTGTTGAAATTGTCTAGCTACCCCCTTCCCCCCAACTAATGATTTAAAAATCTTGTAAATTCTTTGCTAGTATAAAAATCCATAAGCAATAATATAACAAAGGTAAAGATCTAGATTTGAACAGTAAAAGCTTTTAAAGATATTTTATGTTTACTATATAAAAGTGTAGTTTATTCTAAGTTTATTTCATTCATATTTAACTATTTTAAAACTTTTTTTAAAATTGGGGCACTGCATTAAATTTATCTATATAAATATTTCTTTTACATTAGGATCTGAATCATTATCTGGTTCATGGTGTAAAGAAATATTAACTACTATTATGCAGCACACACCTCATAATTGGTCAAGTTTTACATTACAATGCTTTCCTAATGTTCTTGCTGATTTCTTTTATCATTACCAAGCACCCAAGGAAAATAAATCACAGCTAAAGCGATCTGTTGAAGAAGAATACAAGAAATGGAAGAGTAAATTTGATTGTTCTTATTTTTTATTGGAATATAAATTGTTAATTCAACCAAATGCCTTGTATTAATGATTATATGATGTAATTATATAATATGTAATATAAGAAAATTTATTAATTTAAATTTCTACACTCTTCTAAATTATTATTCCAAGAAGCATATTAAACTCAATTCAAAACTATTAAAAATCAATGGGAGTCTGTTGAGAGGAATCAAGTTTTAAACTAGTGCCTTTGATTTGATTAGAATTAAAACAGTTATAGAGCTGCTAAATGTTAAATTCATCTCAATATCGAAGCATTTACATTTGCAGAGGAAACGGGGAGGTGTGGTGTAGCACCAAGTCAGAAAGACCCAGATGCACAAAATTTATTTGGTACACTTAAACTGTATGCTAAACTTAAAGTATGTTAGTGCTGAAGGGTCTTTTATTTTGATTGGTTTCAACAATTTTATTGGTAATATTTTTTAATTTATAAACTCGGTCCTGAAACTTTTGAATCCTACTTCGTATTATTTATTGATTCCTTATAGGTTCAAACCCCGTCAAATCACAATTTATTAACTTGCCATTTTACTGTGGCTCTCCTTTTATGAGATTCAAATTAAACTTTTTTCAGTTGATGTCAGGACTTTCTGTTATGAGAAAACATTAATACTTTTTTTTCTATTTTTGTATGTGTAAAAACAAACCAAAAACAATGGCAAGGGTAAAATAGGCATCTTTTACAAAACTATAACTAAAAGAAATAAACCAGAAAAAGAGATACAGGAGAAGAAATCTAAAAAGTATCCAAAAAAAGATGAGCTGAGAGCTCTGTTAAAAAGTGGGGGGCGAGGGAAGGAAACTAGTCTCTAACCTTGAAAATATACAGTGAGGAAGCAAAAGTTGAAAATAAATAATAATATTTAAGACAAATAATTTTATATAAAACAATGCAACAGTCATCAGACTGTATTATTAAAGAAGGGATAGTTTAGAAAGATTCAAAGTAACAAGAATAAGTTACAAAAAAAAAAAAAAAAAGGAAGAGTAGAAAGCAATGAAGAAGCGCCACATGTCTAAAGATTATAAAGTACAGGTGGTGATTTCATCTTAATACAGCTAAGTGGAGATAATCAAAAGGTTGTTTTTGAGACTTATTCTTTGAAAGTTAGAAACAAAGATAGGATAGACTTTTAGATAAATAGATAAGAAAGGATAATACTTTTTATTTTTATTTATCTTATTTGGATTTTAATGTATGGTTTGGATAGGAATAACCATTGTCATACAATTTTTATCATCTCATAAAATCTATATGAACTTCCCTCATATCAAAATGTAAACAAATTGTGAGTATTATTTCTCTTCATTTCAAATCAATGTAATGGCATCATATATAATTTGTGTTAAAAGTATAAGAATTTATTTTAATGCTATCAATTGAAGATATTTAAGATGTTGCATGCAAATGATGTGTTAACCATACTATTAACTGACAATTCGTCAGTATTACATAAATTATAACAGGCGCTACACATGCAAGTGTTCCCTTTTGAATTTGGATTTTCAGACTGATTTTATCAGTTTTGTAAATAAATTATTTGTTTTATTTTAATACGACTCTTCATTCACATTTTTTCTAATGACTGTGAATTCTGCTAATGCATATCAGGATTTTGCGTTAAATATCAGGGCTACAAAAATTATATGAGTGTTGAAAGGTGATAGTAATTTTCATGATCTGGTGTTGGTGAGATTAGCCATATGTTCAACCATTTTTATTGGTCAAACTTCTAGAGTTACAAAGAATTTTTTTTAAGTGGTTTCAGTAATGAAAAATGTCAAAAGAGTGTAATTGTAAGGAAGAAAATTTATAATGATGTCAGAATTTATATTGCTCAATTTATGTTGATGTTATAACTTGCAGTTTAGTAACTACAGGCTTCAGTTACCATGAGTTAAGGGTTCAACTGTGTATGACAGTATCTTATGAACTGTTCTGTTCTAATGCTTAGTGGTAGTTTTCCAATTTCTGGGCTTAATTAGCCTGCATATCATTGATATATATATATATATATATATATATATATATTAATTGCTAGATTGTTGAGTATATTATTTTAAAAATGTACCTGTTGTGAAGAATGGATATTTCAGCTGATGTATGATACATGTATTTCAATCTAATTGTGACAAAATTGAGTAATTCTTTGAATAAGATTTAGCAATTAAGATAATTTTAATTTCCTTTTTTATTTAATGTGAAAAATACACTTTGCATTTTAAAATTGAATTAGTTATACTAATTTTAGCCCATGTCCATTTTCTGTTATTAAGAATAACATAACTTTTTGTGTCTATTTTGTAATGTTTTATGATTTTTTTTAGCAATGAGTAATGAAAATGATATAATCATCCACTTTTCTGGATCTTCACCTTTATTTTTATGGTAAATATTTTATTTTATAATATTTATAACTAGATATATTTTCCACCAATTAAAATTTTATTGTAATTTTCATTTATAATTCATTTCTTAAATTATATGTAAATCTTAAAAACACTGCTCCCTGAAACTATTATACAAACATGTGAAATGGAATAAAAGTTGTTCTCTACTTGTGTGAGGGATGTTCAGAAAGTAAGAGTACTGAGCCTCTGTTTTTCAAAGAGAATTTTTTTCAACAGAGTTTGCTGCACTGCATTGAAGATCATACACTTGGTATAGAATTCATAGACATTTTTCTCAGTCTGTTAAAAACTTGTTCTAGCACTGTGTCGAAATGAGTGTCTTGATTGCAAATCTTGCCATTTACAAATTGAGGAGTGTAATCCAGTTTTTTTTCTTATGAAGAGAATGTCATTCCAAATTTTTAATGAAATAAAAACTGTTAACTAGGATGCTGTCATAAAATTTCCTGATGTGTGCTAGTGGGGCCATGAGCTTAAAGTAACAACAACAAAAAAAAAAAATTTTTTTTTGAAAAATCCTGGTCTTAATTTGTTTAGATTAAAAGGGGATTTTTCTCATTGAATTTTTACCTAGAGGGGAGCAATTAATGCCAAGTAAGACTGAAAAACCTTAAAAAAGTTACGGGGAATGATTTGGAACAAAAGAATGTGAATGTACATAGTGTGTTTGTTGCATTACGATGCACATTCCCACACAGCCATTGTTATAAAGCAACTCTTGAACTCATTTGTTTGGGACATAATCAACCACTACTCTGTGAGCCTGGATCTGGCACCTTTAGATTTTCTTTTTTTTTTGCTCCTTTGAAGTTTGATTATGGGTGGAAAAAGGTTTTCGACCACCAGTGACGCACAGAGTGCCATCAAACAATTGGTCAAATAGATGATGGAAATTTTTTTTGACAAAGGCATTGGAAAGTTTATTCCTCTTTGTGAAGAAAAGTCATTACATTGAAAAATAATGTTTCTTGTATGCAAATGAATTTTTAAATTTTTCAAAAATATAATACCTTTTCAGTTTTTAAGAAGTTGAGTACTGTTACTCTTTACTCCCTTGTATTATAAAAAAATGCAGAGCATTGTGTGTGTAATATATTTACATGCAATAAATTGTAAATCGAGTGACCAAAATAGGATTATATGATGAAAAATGCTTTTTATTGCATTTTTTCACTGTTAAAGTTATATAAATTATATTTAGAATCACATGGACCTAAATATGGATGTAGCACTTCAGATTATTAAAAATTTGTTCTGCTCATGTTTGTTTTCTTTATTGGAAAGTAAAACTATGCATATTATGAAAATATGAAAGCTTTTAAAAAATGCACAAGTATATGTTAATTTGAAAAGGAAGAAGAACCTTAGAGTTTTTAAGTGCACATTTTTTTGTCATTTCTTATAAAGTTAAACTTAGTTAAATCATTAAAATTCTATTGAAAAAAAAAATGTATCCTATTATTTTCTTGTTGATAAAGAAAAATTACCTGAATAATTAATTACATACCATTAACATTTATGAAAAGTTTCACTTTTAGTGATGTAGATGCTTTTATATTAGTTCAATGATGTATTTACAAGCTAATTATAGACTTGACTTTTGCTTAAGTTTATATCGTTTGTTATGGTTATTAAAAATGATACATTTTCATATTTTATGATTTTGTTCAATAATCCATGTTTAAATCTTTTCCTTGTTTTCTTTAATATATTTATATGGATAAAGATTAATTACTGGTAAAATCTGAATTCTATTTCTCACTTCATTTACTTTTTGAAGTGTTTTTGCAACTCGCAATCCATGGCATACTTTAAATCCTCTGCATTCACAGTATTTTTAAAATTATTTTATTTACATAAATACAGCTCTTGAAATGTATCATTTGACTATGGGTCTCTAAATAAATGATTTTAAATTAGTATATAAATTGAATGCTCAATGCAACAGTAATCATACTGCATTAAGTTTATTTTGGTATTTGGTTCTATCCCCAAAACTTTTAATTATTTGAAATTAGTGGAAAGAAATATTTGTATATCCATTAATTTGTGTTTGAGTTCAGAATTATAAGTTATTGCAGCATATATAAACATGCTCACACACGCACGTAATATATATAAATGTAACACATCGATCAATAACTCCCGAGTCTAAAATTGAAAACAACAATTTTTTTGCAAAATTTTTTTTTATTCATCAACATAACACCTTTTGTTAATCACCTTTTAGGGTGATACAATCGTTCCAACGCTTTTCCAAATCTCCCCCCCCCAAATTTTTTTTTTCTTTTTTTTTTCGCAAGAAATCTTTTTTGTTGCGAGTAAATAGCGTTCTGAATCATTGACTCGTTGCTGTTTTTGTTCCATCAAAAGCAATCGCGGCACCCACTTGGAAAAACCCTTTTCACTTCACTTCAAAAAACGTTTTTCCTGGTCCGATCGACTTAAAATTTTGACACGTTTCAAGCAAAGGTTAGTACTCTAGAAAGACCTGGTTACTGGTTTACTACGAGCCCCATTTCTGGGTTAGTCTTGGGAGTTATTGATCAATGTGTTATATGTGTGTTTGAGTATATATATACTCTCTCTTACTCGCTCACACATACTTTTTTTTAAGGTATTTTAATGATTAATGTATGAATTTAATTTCAATTGATTTCTTTTTTATAAGTGGAATTTATCTGTGAAGTGTAAAATATACATTTATATTTCTATTCTTATTTCAAAATTGATTTCTAGAATTAAGTTGTACTATTTTTTTCCAGTTTATTATGGAAAATGTTGTTGGATAATGATCGTATTTCTACTATTGCTTATCAGTATGTATCTATTTAGATATTTTATTTTTTCAATAATCTTATAAAAAAAAATTGTTACATTTTTTTTTAAAAAAAAATTCACATATAAAATTTTTAGAGTAAGTAACAATCAAACATGTTGATGAACTTTAAAAAAAAATCTGTCTTTTTATTTAGTTTGTAAAAAAATATTGCTTTTCAAAATGTTTTTGTTTTTATGATGAAATGAATTGAGTTTTATACTAACTCATTTAAAAGACTGAGGAACTGTTTCACTTAAAATAACTAAGTCAAAACTTTAACCTTACTATGTACATGTTTCATTTAAAGGTATAATTATCCATTTTTCAATATTTCAATAACATGCAGGATGGTCTAAAAGTATGTGGACAGTAAATGATAACATTTATTTTGAGATTACATATACATATAATTATGTTTGCTAACACAATTATTACATTGACAATTAAATTTTATTGTGAACAATTAATATAAAAGCCCTGAAATTTTATCAACATAGGTGCTCAAATTGTTTTCCATCACAATTTATACAGCTTTGAAGTCTGCCTCTTACACTTCGACAAACATTTTTGCAGAAGCCTCTTTGGGTGTTAATTTCTTGAAATGCATGTCTTATGTAATTTTTTAAATCACCGACACTTCTTTGTTTTCAACTATTAACTTTGCCCTTGACCACTCCCCAAAAGAAAAAATCCATTCAGTCAAGTCTGGTGAACATGTTGGCCAATCCATTTCTTTGGAAATGTTTCATCAAGGTGCTCACAGATTACTCTTGAATAATGGGGAGGGGCTCCATCCTGTTTGAAATAAAGGTCATGTGAATTAGGCTGTTTCTGTTATTGAGAAACAACTTGATTAATTAGAATTTTGAGATACTTATCTCCTGTGACTGTCCCATCAAAAAATATTGGTCCTAAAACTCCAGATCTTGAAATACCACCCCAAACATTGACACCAGGCTGATTTAGTTGTTGCTCTTGTGTTAAAATGCATGTTCTCATCATCCAATAAACACAATTGTCTGTTAATAGGACCAGATAATTTGAAAGAAGCTTCATCACTCCACATAATATTTTTTAAAATTACTGGAATTTCTTCAATTTTGTTCAGCATAACTTCACTAAATTGCAGTTGCTTGTCTGAATCATCTGCCATTGCCAGGAATTAGCTGTGGATGATAAGCTTTCAAACCAATATATTTCAGGATTTACTTGATAGAGGATCGTGAGATGCTCAATTCCAAAGAGGTTCTTCTGGTTGACTTTTTTGGATTCTGAAAAATGTTTTGGAAATGTTGCTTATTATCCTCTGTGCAGATTGTTTTGGGTCGACTAGTTTTTGGAGCATTAAGGTTTGAGCCAGTGGCATCGAATTTGTCAGGAATATGCTAAATGGTATGTCTTTTTGGAAGTTGGGTACCAAATATTTCAACCCTATTTGTTCTAAGGGTTTTGTGCATTTTGAGATTTCCAATACTCTTTTAACATGAATTTTCTTTAATCCGTATTTAAAATATTTGCCATTATGGGTTCTCTGAATTATCTGCAAAGATTAAATTTGAATAATTATAGTTAAAAAATATTCAATAATATAGCACAAATAACATAGTTATAAGGAACACAATTATAATAATATAATGATACATAAACTTATTCCACATACATTCCTCCTACTTTTGGACCACCCTGTATTTATGATTAATAAATTCTGGACACAGTTTGATAGGCTCTAAGCTTTTAAAATTATAACTGATTATCAATCATATAATCAAAAACAGTATTTTTTATTGTTAAGCATTTAAATAAATTTTTGATGTACGTTTTTATGTGAAAAAAGCCACTTGTAATTAAAGTAATTTGAATTTATAATTGTATGATTGGAATCATACAATCATAATATATTCAGAAAATGATTCCCCATTCCCCCTGAATACTATGATATATTGAATTCATGTACTAAACTGAACAATACTAAAATTTTTGCAAAGTATGATAATGAGGTAATTTGTTATTTTTTGAGTAAATCATTTTCTTACCGAATAAAAATGAGTGAAATTTCAGAGGAAAAAAAATAAAAAAAAGCACACTTATGGACAGAGGTTTGTTCAAGTTAATTGATGGGGTATTTCAGTCCTGATTTTTCTAAAGACTAAAGTGCAGCATAATAGATATTGCTGGTCATTGAATAGAACTAAGCTTAATATTCCTTCTATAGCACACATCCATCAATGTGTTCTTCTAATTTGGAATGAAGAGGTCAATCACCAGTGGGCCTCATGTTAGTGTTGTAAATTGAAATCAAGTAAATTCTAGTTAAAAAAAGTTAAATTGTAAAATTTAAAGTTAAAATTGTATGCAGTGGAATATTAAGAATTTCATTTTATTATATCCTTGTTTATTCTTGTTCAAAGAAAAAAATCTTTCCAAACAAGATTGTACTAATTCAGTTATATCGAATAGTTTGGTTTTCAATATAATATTGTTTTAAGCCTACTGTTTTAAAATGAAGTTAAACAAAAAATAAGTTGTACATTTAAATATAAAAATAAAATACACATTATGAAAGAAAAACGATTAAAATTTAATTTTCATTAATGAACAGAGCATTTTTTTTCAGTGTACTTATGATGTTTTTTCTTGTTCACATGTTCTGAAAGCTTATAAAATAGAATTAAATTCTTTAAAACTATTTGATTTCATTAGTATAGGGATACTTATGTATCTGCAAGGGGGTAATAACATGTATTAAAAGTTACATCCCAAAGTTTAAAAAAAAAAAAAAATTATAATAGTATTTATATCATCAATCCAATTTTTTTTTTTTTTTTGCACAATTTCTTTTCTTTTTCCTTTAAAACATTTCTAAATTGTACTATGTATGTTGAAAAGTAGAAATAAGATCTAATTTGAACTAACTTACTGTCTTTTTCTAAACATTTATTTATTCTTGCTTGTTTATGATGCAATAAAAATTTTATAATTTTTAATTAAAAAAGTACTGAATTAAATATTTTGTATGATTGTTTGATAGAATACTGGATCGTATTGGTGCTCGTGCCCTTTCAGCCCATTTAAGAACATTTGCCGACTTTTTAGTTTATGAGTTTGCTATTTCACCTGCTGGGCAACATGTAAATAAGGTCAGTAGAAAAAAAAAATTTCTCTATTTGAATTTTATTCTTGAAAATTATATCCAGAAATACTCTTTTTCAAAAATTTTTTACATAGATTTCATTTTTCATTCACTTAATGTTTATATTTTTGCAGTATGTGGATGCTTTAAATGACTTAATTTGGAAATGCCATGTCATACAATTGGATAGATTGATATTGTGCTTGGTAATATTTATTTTATAAATTTTTACTTTTTCATAAATTTTAATTGAATTATTTTTGAATTTTAATTATTCAACATCTTAAGTTTAAAAAAGAAATCAACTCACAAATTTTGTTATTATTTGCAGTTGTAAATATTTTAATTATGAATTTGAAAGTTGCTAGCAAGTTTCAACAAACTTAATATAGGCCTAATACTTTTATATGTGCATTTTAATATTTAATTTGAAGATTGCTTTGACAAAATATGTTCAATTCCATTTAAGATTTCTAAATTTCAATAATTTTCAGTATTAAATTTTTAATTGAAGTTGAAATTATATTTGAAATAAGAAATCTAATTTTTGTTTAATTCTTATTAATTACTTAAACAGTGTACACTTTTCCATATTTTTATTTTAATTGCTGAATTTTACAATTTCGTGATTAAATATTTGAATTATGTTAAATATTTTTAATTTAGTTACTTTGTATTCAAATAATTAAAATTATATCTAATAATTTGCTACATTTCTTATGCTTTTCTTTGTTAGTCTTTACGTAGTTTTGAAGGAGATGAAGCTCAAGTGTGTTTCTTAATCATAAGAATGTTACTCTTAAAGTCACAAGAATTCAAAAGCAGGGTCTATGATTTTGTGAAATTCGTAAGATGGTCTTTCATTATATAACGATTTTCAACTTATAAAACACTGATGTAAGAGAAATATAATTTTAAGCTTGATGTAGTATTTATTTTATTCTGATTGAGTTATTTATTAAATTTTATTATTTAATACTGTCTTTTTACATGTGTGTCTGCTCATAATGTTCCATTCTCAAAATGTTTTCAAGATTGTGATCTACTTTATTTATTCTATAAATAAATAGCAATAAATTGTTATTCTAACTTGTTCATAAAAATGTGTGTGCCATAAAGTATTTACTTATGCTTAAATAAGATTGTACATAGAAGAAAATAAAAGCCTTATTTTCTTAATTGTATCAAAGGAATAAAAACTTATTATTAAATGTTTTAATATTAACATCCTTAATTTTATTTATTAAAGTTTTACTAATACTGGGGGGGGGGTAAAAGGAAAATGTATGCTTGATTAAAAAAACACTTGACAAGATAATGTTGAAGATTGTAGTTGTTCATGATATATTAAAATAAGCAAAATTAATCAAATTAATATTTATAAATTAAATATTGAGAATTTTTAATTATTAACTATAAATAAGTTTTTCAATAATTTTTTTTTTTAAAAAAAATATCTTTTTATTTATGAATAATATAGAAATTATTCTTATGTTTTTGTTTCTTTCAACTTTTTTTAGAATTCACCAGAACATTGGAAACAATCTGATTGGCATGAAAAACATTTGATGTTTCATAGGGTATGGAAGATTATTTTTCTAATTTTTATTTTTAAGAATTAATGTCCTACATTTTAGATTTTTAACTATTACAAATTTTCCTCAGTTTTTAAATCTCGGAAAAACTAATTTCCTATTTAAAATTATTTTGTTAATTAAAACAATTTTTGAACTTGTTATCAGTTATTTTCTTTTAATGGATGAGAGAGAGAGTTTCTTAAATTTTGCCTCATTAATTGCATGAGGTTTCCAAATAAATGAAGAGAACAGTTGTAACTAAAGTAATGCATATTTTAATGAATCAGCATTTATTTTGTTATGTAAACTGGCTGCAACACTCTTTTACATGGACTAAAACAACTTCATCTTGTGGTTAAGCAATAGTATTTTATATTTGAATAATGAAAATTCAATTTTTAATGGGTAATTTATTTCAATGCCATTACAATTTCTGTTATTGATTATATTCTCTAGGTATATGAAGAAAAGTTCTATTTTGAAGGACTCCGTGATTTTAATGCTCAGCATACTTATATACCTGTTTATTTTGGAAATGTGTGCCTCAGATTTCTTCCAGTGAGTAGTTTTCAATATTTTGAAAATCTTTCAATTTATTTATCACTGTAACATTTATATATTTCTTTTTTGTTAATTTTATTATTACACTTGTAGGTAATGGATATTGTTATTCACAGATTTCTGGAGCTGCCAACTGTTACTCTCTCTTTTGAATGTTTACTGGACACTTTGGGATGTCTATACAAATTTCATGGTAATTACATAAAGTGGTATTAAATATGCACATTTTTTGGCTTAAGTAATATTTACGCATATAAGAATATTGGTATACAAACATCAGTATTTTCAGAACTTTATGAGATTATGAATGTTTTGACTGTCCATTGCATTTGTCTGCAGATTATAATAATGACAACTTTTTAAAAATTTGAGTTTTTAAAGTCAAAAGTATGTTAACATTAATTTATACATAAAAAATCAAATTGATTGCATTTTTATCACAAAAAACAAAAATGATTGACAGATTTTTTCCCCTCGCTGTAAGAATGTTATTAAATTAAAACTTTCATTTATCTTAATGTATTGTTACATTCTTCATAATTATTATGATGATTATAAATCATTCACACATAAATAATACTCTTCATACTGTCATGTTACTATAAATATTTCATCAAAATTTCTTATGCTGAAATTATGATTTATATATATATACATATATGTAATTGTGTTTGGTAAAATAGCAAGATAATCTGTGCAATAAAACATTTCACAGGAATCATAGAAAAATATTTTACTTTAATTAAAAATATATTTATCCTCAAACATGGTTTTATTGTTTATTTTCAGATCGTCCATTAACCTACTTATATAATACTTTACATTATTATGAGCAAAGGCTGAGAGATCGTCCTCCATTAAAGAAAAAACTGGTGTCTGCTATTATTGGTCAGCAATACTTATTTTCATTTTACAGAGTTTATTTTTGATTAATGTTTTTAATTAAGTATTGAAGTACTTTATTTATTGTAACTATTTTTAGGCTCTTTAAAAGATGTTCGCCCAGAAGGTTGGGCTTTAAGTGAAGGTTACATTGCATATACACAAGATACTTCTGAAGAATTAAGCTGGATTCCTGATCATGATTATTATGTGAAACTAATTGGTCGATTAGTTGATAGTATCCTTTTTTTTTTTTTTTTTTTTACATAAAGTTGATATTATTTCAATTGATAATTAACAATTTATTTTGTCAAATGTGTAACTTGAATGCAATTTTTATTTTGGTGTTCGACTTTTGTCATTTGAAAATGATGGCTCTGAGAGTTAAATTTCATCCTAGGAAATTAATTTTTATATCAAGAACATTCTTTTTACTTCCTGATTTCCTATTGTCTGTCTAAAATTATTGACATTAAAATACATTTATTTGAAAACAATTTCTTGACTTTCCATTGATACAAATGATTAATATAACCAATGTTAAAGTTTTAAATTTTTAAATAAATTATAAAATTAAAGTAATTTTTCATGCTTACTCTCTATGTGTGTTATGGTATTAATTACTAGCTTATCTATCATGTCTTATTTGTATCTTGCAGATCACAAATGACATTTACAATATTCAATGCATCATGTGCCTTATTTTAATCCTGAAGTATATTATTTGTATGAGTTATAAACTTAACAAATATTTAGCTCTTGGTGGAAAGAGTCCATTTCCTCATACAGATTGGCGTTTTAATGAATTTCCGAACCAAGGAGCTCATGCTTTACATGTCACATGCATAGAACTAATGGCTCTTCCTGTATCTACTAATATTGTTGGAAATGCAGTATTAGATGTTGTTTTGAAAGGGTAAGTATGTAATCTTATTTAAATATATATATCATGTGAAAGGTTATAAACAAAGGAATTCTAAGCATACAAGACATTTTATGTGCAAACATGTAAAACAGCTAAAATGTGAAATGTACTTTGATAGATGGTTATGTTTTAATACTTATTTCTTTCATTTATAACTTTGTACTATTTTTGAAAAAAATAAGCAACTTTCTGGACAATAAAAATTTGTAATTTAATGAGACTAAATTTTTTAAAGTTATTTTGAAACTGCTTTGTTATTTAAGGACATTGGTGTTATATTCTAGATATGTGAATGTTCATTCAGATTTCTTAGTAGTTTCAAGATTATCATTATAAAGCTATATGCTTGAATAGTATTAATTTAAAAGTTGAATTCTGCTAAGTATTAAATGCCTTTTAAAGTAAAAAATATTTAATGTTTGATTGTATATATTTACTTGGTCTAGTAAAGTTGCTCATTTTAATCAAATTTTTTACTTAATGTCAAATTTAGTATAATTAACTCTGGATTCAAATTAAAGAATGGGTTATCAGTGATGAAACCATAGTATTTAACCTAACTTCTCCAGTTATTGTATCATATTGCACAATGGGGCTACTACATTTTATAAGTACAGTTAACTTTTAGAGTCCTTATAGATAAGTTGTGGTATTTAGGCGAAAGACAATATTAGTCATGGTGTTATTATTTCACCATAATTACAAGGTATGTCACTTATTAGCAGTTTGTATGGATCTAAAGTAAGATTTATTTTTATAAATTAATTATTCAACTCCTTCCAATCATCCTTGAAGGATCATTGTTAGATTTAAAGGGAATTAATATATATACTTTTACTTGGATGTCTGAAGTGTAATCCAGTTTCAAACTCTTAACCTTCTTGAAATTAAATTTCTGTTCTAATGAAGTTCACATAGTTCTACTTAAGTAGTAAGAAAACTAAAGAATCTTGTATATGAAATTGAATGTTTGTCCATTATGCAAATCTACACCATTGATCTTATTGCTTCATAATTTTTAGTCAGCCTTCACTGATATGTGGGAGAAGGCCTTCAAAAACTTTTAAATATATTCTTGATGAATTTTTCTTAAAAATCCCCTTTAAAACTATTTGTTTTAATCGTGAACTGATGGCAGCCACATAGATTTACTTAAAAAATTTCTTTTTGAATTTTTCTTGAAATTAATTAGTTTTTTTTAATAACTTCTTGCCTGCTTTCAATATTTTCTTAATTTTGAAGCAATATTTTTGTATGCTGTGTGGAGTAACTCTGGAATGAAATGTTGAAAAAATAGGATTATTAAGCTATTTGATAGATATAAAGTAATTAGCCAGTTTTTTTGTATATGTTTGGAAATACCATTAAAAAGTGTAAATTTAGGATTTTAAAAACATTTTTAAAATTATTTCACTCAGAAATCCTTTGATATAAATGAAATTGTAATCAAATGTTACATGGAATAAATATTTGGCCTTTTTTAAAAATAAAAACAGAGCAATTCTAATAATTATTTGCAATTAAAACGTAAAATTACTCAAAATATTATTTAAAAATTGGTCCCCATTAAAAAAATTTTATGCTTCAGGCATGATTTTTATATTTTTCAATTTATCCATTCGAAGAATGAGTGTACCGTCTTGTATTATATATATTATGAAATTTTTCTATTCTTTTAGGCGCACTGTGACAGTTCATTCGAATATTGTAGCTTGGATGAATGCTGTTGGTCTTGTTCTGACTGCATTACCTGTAAGCTTTGACTGATATTTTTTTTTCCTTGTGCACTTTTTATACAATACTTTTGTAATTACACATTTTGGCACTTAATTAAATTATTCTGTGAAATAAAATATTCTCAATTTAATAAAATATGAAACTAATATATATCTTTGAAATTCCATTAGTTTCAGTGTTTATTAATTGAAATTATGAAAAATTAAATTGTTTAGAAAAAATTTTATATTCATTTTTTATTTACTTCAAATTTTTCAAAATGTGAAAAAGTATATTTTAAAGTGTTTAATATGTAAATATATAATGATTTTCCAAGTAAATTTTTTGAACTTATGAGAGTGGAATAAATATATAAAGAATTGTCAATGATAATTTTGTTTTTAGTTGTTCAATTTTATGATGAAAGGTTAATACATATTAAAATTATCTATTCTGTTCCAACCTGATTAAGTTAATGTGTAATAGTCAATAAATTTGAATTGCTTTCTATTTTTTTTATACTGTATTTAACATATTTGTATTCAGTAGTTTTGATGAACCTTTTAACAGTTTTGTTTACCCTGAATAAGAAATAACGTGTAATAATAAATTAGAATTTCGTTGTATATTTTGAAATTGATCAAAATTTGTGAATTACTTAAAATTGAGCTTATTGTATATGATACATATACTATCAAGCTATAATAATTTACTGTTAAAAATTGTATTTCCTGTATTGACTAATTTAATTAAATCAAGTAATTTTATCATAAAAATTTGCTTTATTTTATATTATTTAAATTTTCCTAAATTGGCAGGAAATTGTTCAGTCAGTTATCATTTATTGCAATACATATGTATATAATGGTATATTAAATTTTAAGATACAGACACCAGGAAATAAATTTAACCTTTGTATGAACATTTCACCCCATTGCACATCCCAATAGTCTGATTATATATGGTTGCACATTTTTATAATGATAAGCTTTAGTATTAATACAAATATCTTTTGTTCTACTGATGATAGAGTAGAAAAAACCGCCTGAAAAGCATTAATAATGAAAATGTACCTAAATTTGGCAGGGGAGGGTGTTGAACAGTTTATGGCAATATGGAACAAAGAAAAAAAGTATTCTTTATGTCTAAATTATGTAATTAAATGGACTTAGCCTTGTATTACTCTGCAAACTGGAGAAGTTGTAAGGTTTGAAGCTTCGTTCCATACATACATTACATATTTTCACTCAATTTTTACAAACACTTTTTTTTATTGAATGTACACTCCAGTTTGAACACTTCACAGTGTCATTTACAATTTTATGTGAGGGGAATGCTTCTTAAAGCAGTTTACTGTTAGCAGAGACCAATATCACAAACATAAGATTACTCATGCAACCAAGTTCCAATACCTAATGGCGGAAAAAATTGTTTCATTATTTTCTAAACACTGTAATTTAATGAAATGAATTACAAAAGTGCTTATATATAAAACGAATTTCTGAATGTGCATTGAATTGTGAATGAGTTCTTTTAACATTTTCTTTAGGAGACAGTTTTTGGGGATCCAACTTTAAAAATCACATATTGTGCATAAAATATTTCTTACATTTATTCTGCTAACTGAAGTACTTATATCTAACATTTTTTAAAATCCTTTGATGGTTTAAAAGACTATTCAATTTCTAAGTACAAACTCAATAAAAATGTAATGCTTTGTATTTTGTAAAAATATTATTTAGGTAGAAAAATTCATAATAAAAAGTTCTTTGTTTTAATATTTATCTTTTATAATATTTTGATTATATAGTTCTAGAATTTATAACCTCAAATATGTGATAATATTTAATTCGTTATTATTGTGATAATATTTAATATAATGGAGAAATTTTGAATGTTAGAAAAGTTTATTTTGTAGCTTTTTAAAAAATATTTTATCATTAAACTTTGTGTTTAAAATTTTATGGAAATTTTCGCAGCATAAAAATTAAATTTCTTTTATAAGACCAAAGTTATTTATTTATTTTTGAAGGAAGCTTACTGGAGTGTTCTGAATGATCGCATTTTGGAAGTGATGCAGTCTCCATTGCTTTCTAATCCTTTGCCTGAAATGGATCCATTCCTGTTGTTTGACTTTGCGGGTAGTTATAACAGCATGACAGAGCTACCTTGCAGCTACCTGGTTGCACTTACTCATGCTGTTTGGTATCATGCTAGTATTGGGCAAATTTGCACTTTGACCCAGTAAGGATATTTCTAAATTTGACATTTTGTTGAACATTGTTAAAGAAATTTCATTGTAAAGTTTTAGTTATTAATTTGATTTTTTAAAACACATTTTTCAGGTTATTGAAATTAAAATTTAAACCTGCTGTGAAAAATGAAATCCAATTTATATTTATTTGTCATCTAGTGGCTCCTTTTCTCCAGCGCTTTTATTTGGAAAGAATACGATATGCAATGGAGGTACGATATGCAATGCTGTTTTATATGAGTGACTTTTGCATATAGTTATTATTTGAATTTTTCATGTGTGAATATTTTATTTTGTCCACAATTCTATGTATTGTATAAGGTGTCATTGTAAGATACTTTTTTCATCTGTTTATCAGTTGAATATAAATTGGTGTGTTTGAACTTATAAATGCTTCATTTATCAATTTATTTTGAAAAGACATTTAAAGCTTCCATATTCAAAATGAGTTCATTGCTTTGATTGTAAAGAAATTTTTAAAAAAGTTAAAAAAGTTTAATGAAAATCATTTTTCCTGAATATGAATTGTTCCTAATAATGTCAAAGGATTTTACACTCAGCAGAATTAAAAAAAAAAAAATCATTGTTTCTATTTTAATTATGCAGAAGAAATTTTGAGAAAATACATATAATAGTTTTGTCTTTTAAAATAAGAATGTGTTATTCATTTTTTTCAGTTCATAATACAAAAATTTGAAATTGAATTGAAAAAATTTAAAATTTAAATTTTCTTTTTTATGTAACACAAATTTGTCCTGATCTACTTGATTCTGCCATTTAGGCAACTTCATTATAAATTTG
Organism: Nephila pilipes; assembly: GCA_019974015.1. NCBI lineage: Eukaryota > Metazoa > Arthropoda > Arachnida > Araneae > Nephilidae > Nephila > Nephila pilipes. Next base: position 347,334 of record BMAW01073903.1, read on the forward strand.
TAATATGCAGAATTTAATAATTATTTTTTCTTTTGTTTTGATGAATATTTCCCAAAGAATTTCAGTAAGAAAAAGCTGCCAAGCATGACTTAAGATGATTTGTATATGTGCAGAGAGTAGTATTATATTCCATTTATCAAATACCATGAAGTATTTTCAACAAATTAATATATTGTAATTTTTATTGCATTTTGATCAATTTTTCTTTATTTTTTTACAGATAACTGTAGAATTATATGAAATGTTAGAAGCTGTTGATAAAAACTGTGAACAATTACTGTATATTGATGCAGTCTGTGACTTGTTGTATCCTTTTTAACAAGTTTTAATAATATTTATTAAACAATAAGTATTAAAATTTAAAAAAAATTTGAATTAGTTATGATTTTTTCATTTTGGAACATTTTAAATATTTTTTTTTTTTTTTGTAAAAAAACTGTTTTTTTTTAAATAAAGTATACTTTTATTTTAGTGTTTGTGTGTATATATATATATTGTCTAGACATTTGAATTTCTGGAAACTTTACTATTAAATTTTAAGGTGTTTTTTAATTGATAATAAAATTTGTATATACATAATATAAGAGGAATAAGTTTTGAAATATTTGCTAAATAAATATTTTGTATTTTTTTTAATGCTCCAGATATTTCTAAAGATTATCAAAGTTATTTTTTAAATGAAAGGGTACTAGGTCTTGAAAAATGGCAGTGACTATGGAATAGAAATTTTTTACATTTACAGAATTACTGAAAGCATAATTTTAACTGCAATAGAGATAAATGAATAAGGGAGGGGGAAATCTTATTTGTCACTCATTTTGAAATAGAGTATTTGAAAGGCATTCTGTTTAAATTATTGGTAATTCAAAAGCATTTAGATAATTATGTAAAATCTATGAAATTATCATTCTGTTGTAAAAATAGAAATTTTTGTAGCTACGAATTTTTAGTTTTGTTGTTGGTCCTAAAAGCTTTTACCTTCCCCTTTTGAAAAGTATTTATTCCCCCCCCCAAAAAAAAAAAAAAAAAAAAAAAATCCTGGCTTCTGAAATAGTTTTGTAAAAGTTGTCGTGATAAATAAGAATACATGATAACGTGAAAGGTGATAAATAAAAATGTGAACATGAAAATAAAAATGTGATAAATAAGAATTATATTGTCTTTCCATCCTTAATGCATATTATATGATGCATTATCAAAATTATATATAATGTGCACATTTAGAATGATTTGCACTGCAGAATTAACTCTTTATTTGGATCAATGGAATAATTTTAAAAGACTTATCCAAAATATTTTATAAATATTTTAATAGTTAAAGAATATAACTCATTAAAATGTACCTTTCAAACATTTTTTAATGCAACTTGTTTTCAGTTCTCAATTTACTATAAATTTCAATTATTTCAGAATTAAAAATGTCACAATTTTAATTGAAGTTGGAATTAGCTTGACTAAAAAGAAAATAATTTTTTTTATCTTAATTTTTTAATGTTCATTTTTTAAAAAATGGATCTCTCAAAGACTATCATCATCAAAATAATAATAATAATAATAATAACAATAATAAAAAGAAAAATAAAGAAAGATTGTAAAATCTAAATTTGATTAAACTGCAAGGTCCTCAGGAAGCATGATGTAGAATGGGGTTTCAAACTCATTTCTATCCATGGGCCATTTTTGATTTAGTAAAGGTCATGTGGGTTGCAATATATGTAGACACAGCATTAGTTTTTTATTCTCTTTATTTAATAGTAGATGTATTGTTGATTGTAATTTGTATCAAAGTACTTACGTTGTTCATTGTGAGGTTTTACACTTTAGTTTGTGTATATTAATACCATTCTTACGTATCGAACAATTATCTTTAACACCCAAAATACAATAATTCCTACTTATCTTAGAAGAATCATTGTTTGTCAATTCTGTTTTGTTTAGTTTTACCTCCTTCTGGTTTAGATATAAGCATAATGAATATAAGAGCCTAAAATAAATGAGTAAATCATAACTCAAAATAATAATTTGAAGGAGAAGTCTATATATTTTCTTGGAATATTAATTTACTAGACACATATTAACTATTTTTCTATGGGCTGTTAAAATATTCCATGCTATTCGAGGAATAGTGCATCAAAATCAACATGATTATTAATATACAAAGTTCACTGATGAATAGTGTGGTTCATTATCAGTAATCATGTATAATTAGAAGTTTCAAAAAATTAATCTAAATATTTTTAGTAAATTTTTGTTACATGCAATGAACATGTGTTGGACTGCAAGAATATTTTTTAATGAGCTGCATGTGGCACTCAGGCTGTGAGTTTGACTTGCTTGGTGTAGAACAAGTCTGTCGAATTCGTGGGTTGCATGAGGCACTCATCAAATATCTTTCTATGACCCAGTCAGCTTAACATCACATAACTAAAATTTTACTAAAAATATTGTAGCTTAATTATTAAAATATCTATTTACAATATTCTGTCTATATTCCTTCATTTCACCTTTTCAGCTCTGTTAATAATCCGATATTTTTACACTGACTGACAAGGCATAGAAAATTGGTGGTGCTCTGGTCTGATATTTGTCGTATTATAGAGGGTACTAATGTATATGATTATTGATAATGAATTGCAACATCCCCCAATGAGCTGTTACTAGTTGTGTTGATTCAATGATTCCTTTTCCTCACAAGTAGCAGTGAAATTTTGACAGCTGTTATTAAAATTATTCCCACTCCTTTTGCATCCTTCTTGGTGTGTCAAACATTAAATATTGCGCTTTTAAATATCAAGTAAAATAAGTTTATTTACATTATGCTTATTAATGTATGCAGTTATTTTATGTTTGATATGTTATTATTCAATGAGCAAAAATTGATTTTTATTAAAATTTTATTTGTATAAATGATTACTTATCTAGTTAAGGACTTTGCAATCAGCATTTTTTTTATTACGAACAAGTAAATCTAAATAAATAATTGTTGGCAAACATCGGCATTGCCTAGAAAAGTAGAAATTACAATATTTCAGTTGTAAAAAAGTATAAAAAAAATGTACTTAACATAAGTAATAGTGCTATTATTGTATCGAAAACACATTACAGAAAATGACTTCAGTAATCTGTTATACTATGTAAGCAGTGTAATACAAATTACAAGCTATGAAGGTAAATTAAGAAAAGAAAAATCACTATTATTACTACATACAGTTTAATCTGTTTGACTTTTCCTTCTTGGAAACTGGCCCATGGCTGGAAATGATCTTGGCACTTTTGGTGTCTTTGATGCGTCATTTAACTGTTTTAAAATAGTAAGTTCAATCTGTACCAGTATGACTCTTAAATGATAATCAAACTCTTCAAAATGTATTTTATCTGCTTGAGATTATTTTTTCTATTTCTCTCTCTCTCTCTTTTTTGGTATATTTATACAATGCTGAGCATTTTTTCTTTTGATGTAGTGTATTGAGATATTCAACATTTTCAATTATTTCATCATTTTCCAAAAGAAATTAGATATATGCATTTGTTTTTAGAGAGCTTTTTGTTTCAATTTTATGTAATTTGGATTTTATTTTTAAAAAACAATTTATTTAGACATTATAGAAATTAATTAAATATACTAATTTTCATTCATTATGTTAATTCAGTATGTTCCTGCTTAATTTTTCGCTTAACATTTTTATTAGATATCACATTAAATATATGTTCATAGGAGATGAAATAAAGAATGAGATTGAAAAAAGCATCAGAAATTTGAGACCAGCTATTCAACGTAAATTGAGATTTATTACTCATTTTAAAGAAGAGGTTCTGCAGCATGAATAAGTTTTAAATGTGTGAATGTATGATTATACATAAAAAAAGATCAACAAAAACATTTTCTTGATAGCTGTGCTTTAAAAAAAAACCAATCATTGTTATACTTCATACAAACTGTCTATTTTTGTATGTGTACATATTTAATTTTTTTAAAATCATTACTCTTCTATTTTTTGTAGTTTTTTTTTCAAGACTGTTATTTGCTGTTTAAGATTAGTTTTTCTGTATAAAATGTAGCTTTTGAATATTTTTTACACACTCAAATAAAGGAGATTTTAATAGATTTTGTTTGATGTTTCTGCCCTATTTAATTTGAAAATAAGTTATTTTTTCCAATGGTTAATGCCAAGAGATATTCATATTTCTCAATTAGCTGAATAAATAAATTTTGATTGGTGAATTTTCTTTCAATTTTACACTATATAGAGATTGGTAATTTTTCCAATACACAAGCTTTGTTTATTTCTATTTTTAAATATGCAATTGAAAAAAAATTTGTAAACATTGCATGTAAGCATTAATTATATATGTGTGTGTAAGTATTTATTGTATTTAAGTTCAATAAATGTGATGATCAAAGATTATAATTATTAGGTACCCTGAACCCTGTTCCATATTTCATTTCCAGTTGATATTTTTATGTTATATGTGTGAAAGCAGACTATCATCATATTGATGTACTAAGAATTTTTTTTAATTTTGCAGTCTGGCATAATTTGTGAGGAAGCTAAAATTAAAAATAATATTTTCTTGAAATAAAGTTGCTATCAATATTTTCAGATGATGCAACTGCAATTCAAAATATCAGAATAAAAACTTAAGGCACAGGGTGAAAAATAAAAAAACCCCACCAATTTTATAATTTATTTAAATGGAAACTTTGTGGATAGCAAATATTAAGCCTTATACCTTAATAATGTCTCATACATGATCTGACATACTATGCACTAAATTTTTGCTCTCATCTTTGCTAATAGCTGCCCAAATGGATTTTTCATTTCCCAAGAGCTCATTTTTGTCTTTTGGAACTAAACCCTGAAGGTGTTTCTTTGTTCAGCTCCACATATGCTCCATAGAGTGTAAATTGGTAGGCTAAGAAACTAGTTAGATTTTATTGTTTTTAAGAAAGTAGGGATGACTTTTGACAAGTGGCAAGATGAAAAGTCTTGATGGAAGATAAAGTTGTCCTCAAATACATCTTCCGATTATGGAATCATAAACTGTTCAATTAACGCTGTGAAAACTTTGGAATTTCCCCCTCCTGTCGAACAACTTTGACTCATGCACTCCCAAATCATGACAGATGTTAATCTACATTCAACACTTAAAAGTAGTTCTGTAATATATAGGTGTATCTTTAAGGTTTAATTATCACTAAGAGGTAACTGAGGTATCTGGATAAAATTTAATCTTGCATATTAATTGAGCCTAACATATAAAATATTGCAAATTACAATTATTGATGTAAGTTTGTTTGATTTCAGGAAGCTGAAGATTGAAGTAACCATCAGTATGGAGTAGATAAAGTTCGAAAGGTCAAGAAATGTATAACTCTGAATGGCGACTATTAATAGTGAAGTCTTAAAAATAAATATTAAATATATCCATCTAAATTATTTTTAATAATAATTAAAACTTTACAATGTCCCGGTATAATAATTAAAACTGTGAGTTACTTCAATCTGTGGCTTTCTGAAATCGAACTAATCCAGATTAACGGCTGTAATGTTAACATTATGTACATAAAAACCAATTAATATGCAGAATAAATATTATCCATATATCTCGGTTATTTCTTAGCAATAAGTAAACTTTAATGGAAATTGTATGAAAAGGGACATATGCAGGGACGTCTTAAGACTTCTTGAGGCCCTGGGCCCTTATGAAAAAGTAGACCCCATGTGCGACCCTTTAATCTAATTTGTTATGAATACATGAACAGTTCAATAAAAGCAATCCATAGTAAAATGAGGTTTTATGTGAATATTCGTTTTCTTCATTTTAAATTTGCAAACTCATTAATTAGGTCTTCATAATTAATTGTTAATAATATTTCATTTTCAATACTCATCAAGCTTAAATTATTCAAACGTGATTGAGTTATATGATTTCTCAATTCAATTTTGACCAGTTTAAGTTTTGAAACTGAACGCTCACCCCTCGCGTTAGTAATCATCATTGATAAGAAAATTCTCATTGTTATTTCAATATAGGGAAACGCTGTGAAAAGTCTTTCATTATATATGTATGTATAGAGTGTACTGATCCCAATTCCAGTCCCCTCATCCAACAACTGTTCTTCATCTCCATTAGTAGAATTCTATTTTTTTTATTAATCTTTCCGTTTCTTCTCTTTGCTTTTTCTTCTGCTTTTCATCATTAATGATCATATATGACTTGAAATGTTGACATTCCAAGTTCAGTTCCTCTCCATTAATGTCTTTATCGTAAAAGTTTGATATTTTCTCGCACGTTTTTTTAATTTCTGTCTCAACCAAATTAGAAATATTTTCAAAAAATCCAAACATTTCAAAAAGCTCCATATTTTTTACAACGCGTTTGCATATTGTAAATTAGAGAGTCGATTATTGGTTAAGGTTTCTATTTTAAATTTCTGGCTGTGGCTGATTTCAAACGTTGTGTCGGTGTCTCTATTTCCTTTAAGGAAAGTTACCCTAAAACGGCGTGGTCTTACACGCTTGTGAACATTTTGATACTCTTTTATAAAGAATTCTTCCTCGGCTTTTGACTCATAATAGTCAAAAGAGTCTCTTTTGGTTTTATATTTATATTTATGTAAGTAATTTTCATTAAAAGTATTTTATACCAATATGTGTTAAAGTATTAGCAAGTAAAAAAGTATTAATAAGTGATAAAGTATAAATACATTATAAGTTTTAAAGTATATGTAATAAATTTCAATTTTCTGCAGAAAAATCTAGTTAAACATACACATACAAATAGAAATTTTCTAATGAGGGGTCTTATACACTAAAAATCTCTTATTTTGTACTGTGTTGGACGAGAATTTCTCCATTTTTGATGTTTACTCTTGTGATCTTGGGCTATTCATTTTCTCTTCACTAATCTAGGGGTCTTTAATTGAGATTGACTGCATAAATTAAGCAATTTCTTCCCAACCAAAATGAAACGTAATTATTCTAATTAGAGGCAAGTAGAAATAAAGTGAAGTAACCTAGATAGGAGAGTATATATAAGCAAAGGGACATTTTGAAGATAGAGGCCGAGGGGCACTAATGCTGAGTATATCCTTACTGGTGGAAGACGATATCAAGAATTGATACGGGCGATAATGATTGTAGTGAAGTCAAGAAACCAAGTCAACCTCAATTGGAGAGATTTTGGTAAGACACTATTGATTCCGTATTGGTTGAATAGGTGAATCTATCTAGGGTGTTATCTGGGAGAGCATGTATCCATCAAACATTATACTGCTAGGCGATTGAATAAATAGTTCTGTGAGATTATCCAAGTGTTTCTCTTTGTAGGTTATAGACTTTTAGAGTTAGTTATATTTGACTGAGATATGGCACAAGAATCGGGTAGAAGTGATTCACCACACTCTTAATACGTTGTACAGGTATTTATTTATCTGGATTCTGTTATATGATTGCTTTTAATTACATTACTACAATCTGTAGTAATGTAATATATTCGTTTTATAAATATTCTTTTTTATTTGAGTACCAATAATAACAAAGAAAGGACTGTCATTTGAATTTTTAAACGAGTAAAATAACGCTTTCCATATTAGAAGCAAATAAATATTTCTCTGAATTACAATACACATCGAAAATTCTTTTGGAAGATCATAGTGCATTCAAAATGGAAGAAGCGCGCACTTATGCATATTAATCAATATAAAAATATATAAATATTTACACTGAAATATTTATATATAATTCCGTAAAGAGATAAGAGATTATTTTATGTTGTTCAGAGGGAAGAGAGAGAAAATTTACAAAAAGAAAAAAAAAAAAGCAGAATTTTTTTAGACTGGATATTATTTTTGACTCTCTCTGTAAAAAAAGCAAATACAATTACATATTATTTTAATTTTTTATGCGATATAAATATTTGTATACTATCTTAAATCCCAGAGAAGTACAATTCAAAAACAAAAGCATAATTATCTTTTGCTGTTTCAAAGAAATTAAATTTAAAGGAAAGTTTTGCCGATTTAGCCCACTCGTTTCTTCGAAAAAGTTTGATTTCCTTCAGGGTCATTTCAACTTTCTTTTTATTAGCCCTGACGTCTGTCATAAAATAGGAAATGTGTTTTTGTCACTTCTATAGGGGGCTTAAGTGTATCTCTTGTCCATCCCTGAGAGATCCTTTACTCATGTGTGAAAATAAATAGTTAAAAGATCACCGAAAGGAGTGTTTGTTATGTTTGAGACTGTCCTTCCCGCAACAGCATTATTATTAATAAATAGGACATATATCGCTTTGGAAATAAAACTAATATTTCCCCCTATTCTCAGTAAACGTTGCAAATAGAAATATTTAATACAGAAGTAACTGTCTTCAACCATTTATGTCCGGTAATAACATTTGACGATTAAAATTATTTTGATCAGGATCTTATTGAGGCCGAGTAAAGAACGAGATGAGGCCCCCTCAAAGGCGAGGCCCTGGGCCCAGTTGGCCCATGCCTTAAGACGTCCCTGGACGTATGTATACATACACCCCAATTTTTTTTTTCTCAAAATTGAAATATTTCAGGATTATTTTTATCATGTTATTTTTGATGTTCTAATTTTTTAAAGAACTTTATTTCATCTTCGTGATTAAATTTTTATCATGAAGTGGAAAAATAACTCATCTAACCAATTACTTAGAAAAGATTATAAACATATTCGCATTCTCTGAAAAAGTGCCTCTGGGTGGGTCAATGTTTTTAGACGAAGAGACGGATGTGCATTTCTATAGAAGATGTTTTCTTTCCAACAGTTTTCTGGGTAGGTTTTTGGCAGACATTCTTTTCTTGACAATGATCCATGAGCGTCTAAAACAGCCTTTGGAAATCTCTCATTCTCAGCGTATCACCCCTTTTCTGAGTTGAATCATTAACGAGCGGAAGTCATGGTTCTCGGCTTTCGTAACCGAACAGTAATAAAGAAAACGAATCGATATGTTTTCTTTTGCTCAAATTGTTAATCTTATAATTTTACAACTTAAATTTTTCCTGTAATTTTTTTATCCTTAATTTTTCGATTCGACAATGAGTAAGAGGAATCAGCAGTCTCTTTTAAATTATTTTAACTCCGGTGAAAAAAATTTCGACCGTCAGCTTGAAGCAGAAAAGTTTACATTAACTCCTTGACATGCAAGAATTTCTGAGATACTTCATGGTAAGTCATTTTAATGGAACATCAAATTCCGTTTCAATTGCATGTCAAGGGGTTGAATAACAGCGAAGAAGTAGAACCTGAAACTGAAATTCAAGTACAAAGCTCAAGAATTCATTATTCATCAGAAAAAACCCAAACTGATTTAAAAATGACACCGGAATTCGAAAAATATGACATCAAATTGCGTCATTCACAAGTTTACTGAAGAAGACAAAATTGATATTTTTAGATGCCAACAGCCATATGTATTTAAGCTCGTCATTTGGTAAAGAAAATGTAAAGAGAAAATTTCGAAATAATTTACTGTTAGAATACCTATGATTCACTTATTCTAAAACGGAAGATGGAATTTATTGTAAATATTGCGTGATTTTTGCTAAGGAATATGCAGGCAAATCGAACAGTCGACCATTGGAACAATTAGTTAATCAGTCTTTCTGTTTGTGACGCAAATCGATCGAAAAACTTCGTGAACATCAAGGGAAATAAAAATATCACTCGCATTCTTTGCTAACTGCTGATAATTTAAGGAGCATTGTAAAAGATTTAACAAGCCGTAATATATATGATTAACACCGCCAGCGTTCGAGGGGAGGAGGGAAAGAAGAAAATTACAAAAACTTAATCCTATTATAAAAACAGTAATTTTCTGTGGCTGAATGGGCTTCCATTAAGAGGCCATCGTGATTACGGCCAAATTAACAGAACATATGAAATCAAAGAACATAACGATAAGGATGAGGACTAACTCATTTACTAGAATCATCCGTATCTTATTTAAGGATAGAATTTTTTAATCTATTTTTGGATGCAGTAATTTTACACATCTAAAGAAAGACTCAAAAACACAAAGTAGTTATGAGTTCATTTCGTATTTTAATCATACCATAGAATGACCTCTTATCTGCAGATGAAAATAACTTAAAAATACTGAAAGAAACATATTGTTCAGATTTATCAGATAGTTGTATAAGGTATTTTGAATGTAGAATATCAGTTATGGAAAAAGAAGTTACTAGCACAACAGACTTGATTAATTGCTACAGAAGCTTTACAAGAGTGCCACATAGATACTCGTATTTTCTCGAATATCGATACAATTTTAAAAAGATTGTGTCAAATTGCCTGTTACAGCTGGATGATCTGTTTGTTATACGTATATAAAAATATATCTGAAAGTGAAGAAAAAGTCTTAAAAATCTTTGCAATCTTTGCAATTGAAAAAGTCTTTGCAATTTTTATAACTTGATAAAAATTATATCCATCCTTGATTAGTTTTAAATGGGAAAAATAAAATAGATGCATAGTATTCTTTAGTTTTTCACCAAGTGGTAATGAGAATGTGATTGTTCTTAATTTCACTCTGAGATGCAATACGAGGGCTGTTGCCAACGGACCTCGTAATTCTAAACCTCCGTCAAGTGACGAGGACATCTGAGTTGACACCTCCCTCTCCAAACTTCCACACCACGCCAGTGGGAGTACTTGGAGTCACGACAAATTTAATGTCATCAGCCCTGGCTATACAGCGGTCTTTAGTAGCATCAGGGCTCGAATACACGACTTGACGAAAACGACTAGCCGCTTTACCGCGTAGTTACTCTAAACTAAAGAAATTGCTTCTTTCATGGCAACGATGGTATACATTTCCCAAAATTGATTTCTAGGTACGTTTCTGCTTAACAATATCTTCTCATAAAAGCTTCTTGCTTGTAACTCTAAATCCGGTCACTACGATAACCGTGAGAAACGAAAACATCACTTTATCTCTAAAAATATGTTATTATGGTCCCATTGCAATATGTCCTCGCATTGCCGCACTCTGGTATTTTTATGCTTGAAAGCCCATAGCGGGTTTGTCTAGAGCACACGTGAATAAAAATCAAATTCATGTTGTTGTAGCATGGTAGATATCGAGGCTTCTCACCACTTTTTACTTATGAATCTCAGGTTCCTGAAGCGGCTTTTCCTCTCGATACGTTTCAGCATTCTGTCTTGTTTCGATTTTGTCAAGATTTTTTTTTAAAATTTTGATTTTTGGAATAATCTTTTAAAATTTTATTCACAGTTTCCTTGAGAGCAATTCACTTTTTGTGCAATCATCTATTGTGTAAATCCTTCATTGGGTAGTCACAATCGTTTATTTAAAGTACGATATGTCTTTCATTCTGTGCGACATCTGTGTGGCGACTAAGTGTGAAAGAATAGTCCCATTGTAGCTCATGCACGTCGTGAACGGCTACTAAAAGGGGTACCCAGTGTCTAGGGGTATAGCCCGGCACCCTGCCCTTGGAGAGTAGGAAAGGTTCTCTAGGTTGGGGGAACTCAGGGGCTTGCCTTCTTTGGGTCGGTACTGCCATCATGACCTCGAGGCATTCTAGTGATCTTTTTCTTTCCTATAGGGTTTGATAAATACGGGTGACGAGTCCTGAGGTGATCCTTCTCTATTTTCGACCCTTCTTGTCAACCAATCTTTTAAAACTTTTTCCCATTTTTTTTCCCACTCTTCTAGATCACAGCTTTATACTTCCTGATTTACTTTGTTTGGCATAGCATGACCACATCTGACTCTTCTGCCTGTCGAACTCCACCATGACTCCTTCGGTCCGTTTCTAATGCTCAATTGACTAAAGATGACTTTTAAACAAACCTTTATGCGCTTTTTAGGTCTTTTGATGCCATTTAAGCAAATTGTATCATCAACGCTTACCAATCGCAAAATTTTGCAAATATTCCAATATTTTGAATCGTCCCGAGGTGAGACCATCTTGAAAGGACTGGCCGTGACTGCTTCGTGATGATGCCACGAAAGGAGTGAAAGGTTTTACCATTTGGGAAGTTCATGATGTGTATTTCCTTTAAGGTATTAATATTTGTATATTTTTACAGTGACTACTTTTCTTATGTAATTTTTAATATTTTTATATTATTACTTTTTTATACAATCAACTTTAAGAAATCTTGATTCGAATATTTTACATATTAATAAATTCAAAATCAAGTATTGAGTTGAAATTACTTTCATAACAATTTCTTTGGGCATTTTAAAACCTCTCTCCGAAAGTCTCAGATAGCGTCTCTTAAACACTTTTGGAGTCAAAAATGATCCTTCACTAGAAAATGGCTCAAGCAATTATAGTTTTTTTTTCATACTTTTCACCAAGACCTATTTTAAGAGAAAATGACAAGATTTCAGTTCTCTTTTTAAAACCTGTGTCAAATCTTGTTCATTAATGTCATATAGGTTTTACTTTAAGCCTATTTCATCTGAAGTTTGCCATTAGTCGCACTTAAATCCACCCGGATCTCAGATTTCTTATCCAGTACTATCTGACGAGAAGCCAAGCCTTGTAAAATCAAATAAATATCTAACAATGGCAGACAAATGTATTGAAAGACAACGCTTACTCATTCTTCTTTCCTTAGGAATGTGTAATGTAATTTTTCTTCACGACAGAGGGTCATTAAAAAGGTTTATTTTTTTTGTTCTGATTGACCCAATTTGTTTTAAAATATGCGGAAAAGGAGAATTAATGCTTTGACTTCAAAAGAGAGCATTCACTTCTAATGAAAATAAAAATGTCTCATTTATAGATCATACTTAGATTATATATTTTTTTCAGAGCGAGCAAAAAAGATTATTTAATTGTTTTATTCTATGAATCGATTTCCCCCCCCCCACACACACACACCAAAGAAACAATGTATTCTCAAACTATAGCTATTAAGATGGAATTAAACTTAAAGAGAATAAATAGAAAGTGTGCTAGTTTATTTCTTATATTCCATTTAAATTATAAATTCTGTAAAAGCCACACTAAAAAGCAAAATGTTAATAAAATTAAAATAAATCAAATTCCAGCGTTCGTCTGTTCAGTGAATTAATAAATTTACATAATTATCTTATTTTTATTATTGAAACAAAAAAGTTTTTTTTAGCTCAATGATTTAATTTTCTAAGTACAAAATATAATTTTTGATTCTATCTCCTTGTTATTTTTATTTGTCAGTATTCTTTCAAGTATTTGATCTCTTTTTTGTGTTTGTTTTGTAGTGTAGTTTGTTTACTGTTCTAGGTTTTTGCGATTACTTTTTTTTTTCTGAGTTTCCTTTGTAATTTCAAAATTTTTCTTATGTTCCGACTCTTGCTTTGGTAATAATCTTAGTTATTTCAATTATACATATATATATATATATATATATATATATATATATATATATATATATATATATATATATATATATATATATATATATATATATATATATATATAATCCTATCTACAGAAATGGGATACATGGCTCATTTTAAAGATGTCTAGGGGTTTTCTGGATTCAATAACAAAGCGTATTTTTAGAAGATGACATTTAATTAAACCATATATTATTGTACAGTATTTACTAAGTTAAAATAGAACTATTGGATAAAATATTAAACAGCTATGAGATCACACGTCTTTCTCTTTTGGTCGCACTCTTCCATCTGCCGTTACTCGTGTGAAACCTTGGAAGGAAGTCACAAAGTAGATCTCCAGCTTGTGGCGCCATCTAGTGTTGGAAGGCGTCTCAAAATGTAAAAATCATATATATATATAGTAACGTAGATTCCTAGATGAGCATCTGTCTGAATCTCCATTTTTGTTTCGCGGCTCCTTTGTCAAAGAGACGGTAATAAAAGGTTTGTTTCTCTATCCAAAGCGGGCAATAGATAGATCACACCTGTGGTCAGCTGCAATGGTACATTCATTGAACACGTGGCCCTACTACACATGTGTGGAAGGGATGATCCGCTATTGCGAGGAGGAAATTTCAGGAATTGTGAACTATGCGGTGGAGTGACAGGTGGATTTAGGGCGAAGAGTGTCCCAGAATTAGGGCCTATAATTTAGACATGTGGCATTAGAATTGGCACGAGTCAAACTGGACATTGTTTTGAAAAAACGAATGGTGTTGAGGACAGACACAGAGGCTGCATGTGCAAGTCGATATTCGTCCAATCAAGAGTGGAAAAGAATTGAAGGAGGTGTGAGACAAACAACCCGAAAGGTTTAAAAGAGATGGAAGGAAAAAAAAAAAAAAAAAAGAAGGGAACCAGAAAGAAGGAGATATCGCCAGGAGGGAGGGGAAATCGAACTTTTATTTGTAATATTTTAGCTGTTCTTCGACGTTACGAGATCAGGCGTTAAGTGCCTACCTGACGACGAAACTAAAAAAGAAAAATCTGTTTACTAAATGTGGTAAGGCGAAAAAGCTTTATCACATTTAGAGACATTAACTTTACCTTAATTTGCTAATATAATTGTAAATAAAAAAATAATTTTACTTAAGCTTTGTGATCCTTCACACTACCTAGGCATTTTACTAAACTTAGAGTCACTACATTACAATATATATAAACAAAACACAAGAAGTACAAATCACAACCTATCACAAATATATCAATAAAAGAATATCAAACTCTAAGTCAATAGTATTTATAGATAAGAAAAAACTAAACATTTTTGGCAATTATTAAAAAAACAATAATATTTACACACACCAAGTAAAATTTTTTTTATATATAATAATCAAGCAATCCAAAATTTAAAACAATCTACTAAGGTTCCCCCCTCAAAAAAAAAAAAAAAAAAAAAAAAAAAAGAAAAAATAATGTGTGTGTGTGTGTGTGTGTGTGTGAAGGAAAGCAAATATTTAAAATAATGGAAATAATGTAAAGAATACTGTTCCATACTTAGGAATGGAATAATGTGTGCTTTTAATTACTTGTGATTATTGATCAAACCATCACACTCAGTGATAGTTTGATAGCTGTAAATCGGCCAGTAATTGAGTGTGAAAGTTTGATCAAACCAACACACACACGCACACACACTGAAAAATTCTCGTTTCAACTGGACGGAATTGACGTTAGTGGATTATTAATTGTCTTAATTAGCAGGAAAAAGAAAATATATTCATTCTGAAACACGTAAAGTCAAAATTAACTTACTTAAACAATTATTCCCTTTGTTACGAAGACCAAACTGAAACTTTCAACATTTTCGAAGAAATGCGAAATTTAAAATCTTTACAGGAATCTTACAATTCGTCGACAACCTTCCAAGAATGCATCAAAATTCGCAGAAAACTTCCTTAATTGCCTTAAAGCTTATGGGGAGATAAAACGTCAATTTAGCTCGCTTCAGTGCTATGAGAGGACAGGGGATTTAATTCCTGGTAATCAAATACTTAATTGTTCCGTTGCAGTTGTCTTGCGAAGTTTGATACAACTTTTAGGTAAACATAATTACTGGAATCATGCGTTTTGACAGAAGATTAGAATGAATCCATGCACTTGAAACTTTCTCGGCTGTACAGTCAGGTGAAGGGCTGTACAATAACGACAATTTATGAAAACACGCTGTTAAGGGTCTTTGAAATGTTTAGAATGAATTTAGTTGGATTCTTACTGGTAATGCTATCTAAGGGACAAGTATATGATATATTAATTAAATATTTGTGAATAAATTTATTAGCATTATGAACAAATAAGAATAAATTCTTTGATTTTCTTTCCATTTTGAGTGTTCGTAATATTTGGTGATTTAAAACAGCCAAAAAAAAAAAAAAAAAAAAAAAAAAAATCATGTTATTTATTTTCATTCTTGAAATATTTATAAAGAACAAAAATACAGATTTTAACGGTACAAAAGAGCCTCCACAGGTCGATTTATCACTAAAAAGGCTTTTCAAAAAGTACCCGTGCGGGGAGTGAGAAAGGGGATAACTTCCTATAGTATTGTCCAAAGATCGTTTTCCCTTTTACCAAGAAATATACGATCACAATGACTTTATTGTCCCAAAAGATTGTCTTCAAAATTTTCAGGTTGATGAGACCATCTTCGCTTTCTTTGGAGCAGATTCACTGGAAGTAGCGAATTGTTTTCATTGTTTTTATGGTACTGGTGAATTCAGATCTCATCGACAGCAGCAATTTGATGTCACAGCAATCAAAATTTGATATTGCAGAAAATGGCTGCCAAATCAAACGTAACCAACGATTCAGTATTCAGTGTCATTTGTTTTGGCGTCGTTAAACAGATGGCAGTACACAATCTTAACCCAAACTACCCTTAGAAATGGCATTTGTCTTCATGAATATTTTTTGATTCGCTATCGGCCTGATTAATTTCAACTAAAATAATTTTCAAAGTCAGATTTTAATGTTACGACTCCACGCTTCATATGTTATTCTAAATGCAATAGGATCAAAATTTCCCCATGAGTTTATTGTTTCAACAAAAATTTATGCTCTTAAATTCAATAAGTGTAGCACTAGAAATATCTAGAAGTTAATAGATGACAACCATAAATAAAACACATTAGAAGATTTTTTTTCAGTTAAGGTGATCCCCCCCCCCCCGATTCAAATGTTTTCTAAGAAAAAATTTACTATAAAACATATCTAATAATTGGCAACAATAGACAATGATATGGAACGAAACATACTATTATTGTTCTTGTTCTCGTTCCTATAGTTAATATTTTGAATGAATTGGTAATTTTCATGTTTTTTTTATAACATTTACCGCTAAAGGCTGGCCGCGTAGCCGGGGCCGATGCACGTTAAATCTGTAGGGGCCCACAGCCCTCCCGCTGGCGTGGTGTAGAAATTAGGAGAGGAGGGTGCCAGCTCAGGTGACATCCTCGTTATTTGACCGAGGTTCAAAATTACGAGGTCCATTGCCAATAGCTCACGTGTTGCTTCTAGTGCGACGTTAATAAGAACTGAACTAAACTTTATACCATTAAATGAGAATCCAGCTACTGTTTTAAGAAATCTTTTGTTTGATTTAATGATTGTGTAATCCATCGATTCGAAGCCAACAGCTGCAAAATGAAATAAAAAAAAAAAAGGTGATATTAGTCTTATTAGTTTTTTCTAGATTTTTTTGCTTCTGGGCCAGCATAATTGAATATAAATGATACTATCGAATTTCGTTACGGTTGCAATCTAATCAAAGTCCAGTATTTTGAAACATTGCTTCAAGAAATTAGACAAAAAAATACAAAAGAAATTTGTTTTTGCTATTCTTTACTTTTTCTTTTATGGTGAAATATCACATGATTTTTTCCCAGTGATAAAATTATTTTATAAGGATCATGTTGTGTGTGGATAAAGTTATAAAATTTTTAAGATTTAACATATTTCTTTAAGGTTATTTAGCAAAAATTCGGTTAGCTTATGTATTTTTACTGTATATATTTAATTTTAATCACAGTAATGTATTAAAATTTTTTGGTCAATCCAGGAACATTTAATTATATGACATCTCATAAGTTAGCATCGATTGTTCGATTTTACGTTTGATGTGTTTCATCGATTCGTAGACAAAAACTTCGAAACATATTTTCAAAGGGGAAAATATAAATTAAAAGCACACACACACACACACACACACACGCACACGCACACGCACACGCACACGCACACGCACACCAATACCACCACACACACACACACACACAAACCCTTTAAGCTATGAGTTCAATTTCTACTTATTTTTTTTTTAAGAAAATCTTTCTTTTGGGATAAAGTAGGTGTATATAAATCATGGTATTCAATTTCACTAAAGTTGTAATTGACGCAATGCAGGCCTTTTGAAAGCTTTGTCAAGAAATTAAATTGAAGTCAGTGCAAAGTGAAAATTTTTCTTATGGAAAAATATTGGGATTTTCCTCGTGAATTAGAATTTTTGAGTAAAATAGGTAATAGTAAATTTCAATTTCTTATGTTTCAAAAACCTTTAATATATTCATAATAAGTTTTTTTTAAAACTCATCTAATTTATTTATTTCGGCTGTACAAGTATGCATTCAATTTTGATGCGAGAAATATTATTATAGCACACACACATACGAGTATGTGCTTTTTTTTCTATCAACACATTAAAAACCAAAACTTAATACCCTAAGAATGCAAAAAAGGCTTCATTGAATAAGAATTTGGAGAGCAACTCCCAAGCACCAACAGCTACTGAAATATTCTAGACGATCTCACTGCTGATCAAGCAAAGAAAGGTAATAAATGCGAAATTGAAATATGTAAATGAACTCATAGAGGTTAAAGAAAAGGAATTGACTTCCACTGAAAGCCAGGTGATCATAGACCTCAAATTCGAACAGACGACAATAGAAGCAGACATAGCCAGGATATCAGGTGAGCTGAACTCTCTTTCATCTTGCCCAGTTAAAAATTGTGACAAACACTTAAAAGTAAACACTAATAGTAATATCAAAAACCTTAGGAAAAGAATGGCTGACTCGTGCAGAATTTCTGATAAAATTAAGCCTAACGAGGCCCTACAACTTGCAAATAGAGCTCCTAAAGCTCTTCGCACAATAGACGATGATGGTTTTGAAAGACCATCAAAAACTACCAAAAAACAAACTAAAATAATTCTAATAATCATAATATTAATATGGACAATAGAAGCGCTTGCAGCAGTAGACCCAGATAATGCTGACGCAGACCTCCAACAACAACCTCCTAAAATTCAGCCAATCATGCTACGGCTGACTCAAAATTATAATTTAATAATACAATATGTTAATAGAAACTACTCAAAATCTGACTGCAAACTTTCGAAACAGTATATCAAGGTCACTCCGGATTCGGAAGACGACCACAGAGGGGTAACCACCCTACTAACATCAATGAAAGCAGAATACTATGTGATCCAACCGATCCATGTGAGGCCTTTGAAAGTCTGTATCAAAGGCCTACCGACATACACAGAAATCGATGACATCAAGGAAGACCTGGAAAATCAAGATACCAAGGTCGAAAAAGTCGCCCAACTGAGACAACTCAAGACAAAACACCCACTCCCTATCTTCATGGTGGAGATGAGAAGAAGTGAAGATGCCCTCGGTATCTATAAAATACAAGCAGTAATGCATATAACGGTGAAAGTAGTTCCATTTTAGAAAAAAACACACCACGACGCAGTGCTATAACTGCAACTACTTTCACCATTCGTCCTAAAACTATCGAATGAACACAAGATGCCTGAAGTGCGGAGAGAAGCATTGCACCAGCGAGTGCGATATAAAAGAAAAAATGGAAAACCCGGTTTCAACTATTCAGAATCGAATACATAAGTATACGTGAGAGTGTCTGCGAAAGGGATTTAAGAACGAATGGTTGTCATTGATATTTGGGTGCTCGTACTCCTCCTTGACATTCTCCGTCGCAAGAGTAAAGTAAATTTTATAAGGTAGTAGGTAAAATATGAGTAGCAATGAAAGTATGGAATGAGAGGCAAAATTGTTCGATAAACTGGAGACATGCCAATCACAAGCGCTGGGGGCTGCAGAACTCATTGTGATTGATTTGCCTCAACTGCAAATCGAACCACATGGCCTTCTGTTAAGGCTGCCCTCTCTTCCCAAAAAGAAAACCCAAGAAGGGCGAAACAACATAGAAAATAATCGATAGGAATACAATAGAATCCAGACCTGTTACTACAAATCTGTCGTTCGCGAAAGTTTGCAGTAATCAAATCTCTCAAGAGAAAGCGCCCCCAATAGCTCCAAAACCAGCCGAAGCATCTAACCAGTTTGAACCGGCAAAAGTCCCCACTATCACACCTAATATAATAATAAAAATAGCCCAGGTAATTTTAACTTCCTCATTGCAATAGGTGAATTGTAGAACTATTTAATAAATTTTCCATTTTATTTGGAGCCCTGAACAATAACGACTTAGACGAACTTAACATTTTCATCTCGGGTGTATTTGCTACACCCCTCCTCCCCAATATCAATTAAATTCACCCTCCTCGGTCTCAAATTGGTTACTGGAACGCCTGAAATTTTAAAACGAGAAACACATTTAAGACCAGGAATGAAATTCTCAATTCCAAACTACATCACACTCAGAGATGATAGACCATCCACAACGAACAGAGCATCAGGCATCGTTACCGGGTTATCGTTAAGATTTAATTATTATTAAAAATAATAGAGATAGGAACTTGGTTCATATATTTAGTATTCTTAACACTTCTCTACATAGTCACCGTTATCCAGGGTTGTACATTTTTACATTCTTGATTTTTCAAAGGCTTTCGTTGTAGAATTCAGCAGATTTAACTCTCCATTTTTGAAAAATGCTCGGATTTATATATATATATATATATACCTCACCCCCATATATATATATACATATACACCTCACCTCCATGTATATATATCGTACATACACAAATTGTTCGATACTTAGAAATTTTACTTAGTATACAGAACCTGTTTTTATAACAAAAATTCAATTTTACTGGAAAAGTCCTATGTAATGAGGTTTCGGTTATATATATATATATATATATTGTCATCATCAGGAACATTTCGGAAGGAAAATAACGATGTAATAGAAATAATTCATCTTCATTCCTCGCAAAGATTTAAAGGTATAAGAATTATTTTATTCTTTTTGATAGAAGTGATAACAGATCTCTCTGCATCTGAATGAATGTGGGATCCTATATTTCCTACAGATCACTGGAAAAGATACCTTAAATTTCGAATTTCTTACAACTAACAAATGAAAATTATCAGAATACACTTTGTTTAGCGAAAGATATTTTTTCTAAACCGAAAAATGAAAGATTTTTTTCACCCACCCAAGGGGCAATTGTTCTAGTTGGATCAATTTTCAGTTTTTGTTATCGTTTGATTTAATTTTAATTACCTGTAACTGATATAATATTCAATTTAATAATATTATTTATCGTTTGCTTTAATTTTAATTACATTTACCTTAAATATATTCAATTGAATAATTTATCGTTTCCTTTAAAATTAATATCGGAAAAGTTTACTATTGCCCATTTCTCGATATATCATCGTTTACTTTAATTCTTATATTTAATTGAGTAATTCAATAATAATTATTAAAAAAAAAGCGCACCTTGGGTGGCTGGCTAAATCTGTTCTTTGCATAGAACTTTTTTTTCATTCTATTTTAATTATTCTAAAAATTGGTGTAAGGAAATGATTCTGAAACTGGAAATATCTTTCCAAGGGTCACATGAAAAAAAAAAAAAAAAATAAATAAATAAAATAAAAGGAATGGAAAGGGATGTGACATAAAAAGAATTTTTTGTAATTGTAATAACAAGTTAATGTTATATAGAAAAAGTTCTATCGATCAGAATAAGGGGGAAAAAATCCCGGAAGAAATGCATGAATAAAACTGGTATT